>CABHPP010106214.1:0-35521 GCA_902168425.1 Peromyscus attwateri | reverse complement strand
AGGCGGTGGTGACACATGCCTTTAATCCCAGCACTCAGGAGGCAGAGCCAGGTGGATCTTTGTGAGTTCGAGACCAGCCTGGTCAACAGAATGAGATCCAGGAAAGGTGCAAAGCTACACAGAGAAACCCTGTCTTGAAAAACAAAAAAATACCAAAAAAAAAAATCCAAAAAAAAAACAACAACAACAACAAAAAAAGAAAAGAACTATTCATATTGCTTATAACATGACAATCTTTCATTTAGGAGTTTGAGATATTCCAGGTAAAGAATAAATTGTATACCACAAATGTCCCTTGAAAATTAAAAACAATAGAAATAACTTATGGCACTTTTACTTAATAGATTATTAGGCATTGAATTAAAAAATTAAAGCATAGGAAAAAAGTTTCCATGGTTTTAAGAAAGAAAAATCTATAAAATTTGAATAAACTCAAAAATCTTGACTAAATGTTTAAAATAAGTGTTCTTAGCCAGGTAAGGAGGAAATTAGTAGTTATTAACAAGTTGAGATAGTCGGATAATACTTCACCCTTCAGATTTCCTCTGCTAGTAATCATTGTACCTGCTTTTTGTTCTGGCACTACAATTTGAACATACAATACCTCATCTCACTGGAAATTTCTCCTATCTAAGTATTAACCAGGGAGAATTCTGCTTAACTTTTGAGATCAAATAAGATCTAGCACTTTCAGGGTGATATGACCATAGACTCTGGGATTTTCTACAAATGCTTTTCAGTATTTAATAAGCTTCAGCAGATCTTGCTGGCAAAGTTCTTGCTGTCGTTCACTAGAACGACACCCTTAAAGGTGGTTCTTCAGGGTAACTGTGGAGTTTGAAAATATTTGCTTTGATGAATGCCTGCAGATGTCAATGATGCTGGTTTAGGTTTCATCAGAAAATATCAATATATAGGCACTTTCTACATCTTGTGAAAGAGGTAATTGGGAATCAGACATTAAAAAGTCATTAAGTTGTGGAGCCAGTGCTATGAAAGTTAGCTAGCAGGTAGAAAGTTTCTCACTGTATTAGGTACTTTTCTATTGTTATGATAAAACACCATGACATAACTTGTAGAAGAAAGCATTTAATGAACCTTAAAGTTTCACAGTGCCTGAGTCCATGGTGGTGGAGTGAGGTGTGGTAGCAGAAATAGCTGAGAGCAGTAGGCAAAGAGAATGGGATGACAGGAGGCTTTTGGAACCTCAAGCTTTCTCCCAGGGACACAACTTCTGCTACAGGGCCAGATTTTTCAACCCCTCACAAAAATTCATCAATTGGGAACAAAGTATTTAAGTATATGTGCCTATGCAAGTCATTTTTATTTAAACTTTCACATCTCACTTTAAACAATTCTAAAGCTAATAAACCTGCTTTCTCTCTATATATAATTCATTCTGTAAGTTCTGTTACTTTAGAGAACCCTAAGTAATACAGATTTTGGTAGCCAAAGTTGTTCTAGGGCAACAGAAGTATAACAATGAATTTTTTAAGTATCTGGTATAGGCTTTTCATTTTGTCAACACTTACAGTTACTAAATCCTCTCCAGTTACTGAAGCCTCTCTTGGAAGCTTGAAGAATACTGAAAGCCCATAATGTGAACTATTTTACAAACTTAAGGAGACAAATGCATTTAATTCTCCCGATTCATCAATAATGAGATGCAAGGGATTTAATGATTCCATAAATAAAACCTTGACAATTGTGTATCTTACTGTGACTCATATACCAAGTGACTTAGAAAACTTTCTGTGGGCCTGCAACAGGAGAAGGCTCTTCACAGGTCCAGGCTGCTTTGTAGGCTGCTCTACCACTTGTACCATATGCTGTAACAGATCCAATGGTGCTTGAGGTGTTGGAGGCAGATAGATATGATGTTTGGAGTCTTTGGCAGGTACCTATAGGTGAATCAGAGAAGAGACCTTATGGGAATTTGGAGCAAGAAATTTCATCTAAAGTTTCAATTGAAGAAAACTATTCTATCCTTGAGAGACAACTCTTGGCTCCTTATTGGGCCTGAGTGGAAACTGAATATATGACAATGGGCCACCAAGTTACCATGTGACCTGAGCTGCCCTTCAAGAGCTGAATGTTGACCTGACAAGTCATAAAGTAGGATGTGCACAGCAGCAATTCATTATCAAATGGAAGTGGTATAAGTATGATCAGATCTTTGAGGCGGGAAGATCCACCTTTAATTGTACCACACCTGCTAACAATCTGTATAAAGCACATAAAAGAAGTAAGCTTGTTCTCTCTTTCTCTGCTTGCTCTCACTCTTGCTAGTAAGTCCATTTCTTTACTAACATTAGAGTCTACATTGTATGAATTTCAGTGTGCATTGAACACCATCTGAGACATCCAGACTTGTGGAACCCTGAATGACTAATGAACTCTCTAAAGGCAGGTTAAACAAACATGCTGAATACACAGTAGCATATAAATCTTAAGTCTTATGTGACCTCAAGTTATATTATTTACTAATCTATGAGGTCAAGCAAAAGTTTCAGTCTCTTATAATGTAAGAGATATTTATATAAGAATGTATCACCACAGTGAATATATGAAAAGGGAAATTATGCCAAATTTTACTAAAAATATTTGAGTTGGATAAAGTATTCTGAATAACAAAGTAGAGTATGTTTGCCATACATAATGAGACTGCTTGGCTTTAACTCACATCTTTGGACCTAGATATGAGGATTGACTTGGGACCCAGGTGCAAGCTGTCAACTATGCATTGAAATACACTAGTGTTTCTCAAGTGTTTTTACAGATGTAAACAGAACATTTTGAACAACACCTGCTCTTATTACCAGACATTTAAAAGATAAATATTTATTGAACTTGTGATGTAGCTTAGTAGGGAGGGCATACTTGCCAGACTCAAGACCCTGTTTCAATCCCAAGAGTTGCAAAACCCAAACTGAAAGCACCCAAAAAATAGCAATGCTTTGAATACCTTTATAGAGAAATGGGCAACCCAAGACATGGCTCCTACTCTAAAGAAGTTTTAGGTATTCAGGTAGGAGCTGGGTAGATGGCTCATGCATCACATTGGTGTGTAATTGTAACCCCCATCCTGGTGTGTTGGAAGCAGAAGGATCCCTGGAGATTTCTGATCTTCCAGTCTTGTTAAATCAGTGAATTACAGATTCAGTGAGAGACAACTTTCAATATGTAATGTAGAGACCAGTAGTTGAAGACATCTGATGTTGACCTCTGGCCTCCACACACATGCACACAACATGCACACACACACACACACACACACACACACACACACACACACAAATATGTAGCTAAGTATATATGTAACATTTATATAGGAGCTTCATATATAACTCTCTATAAGAACAAAACACAGCTTCCCCTGTCATTAGCATTATTGAATAGGAATTCTACTGAGCAAGATCCAGATTTCTTTCCCTTACTCACTCTATTTTCATAGAGGGAGAGCGAGATCAACAAAATAGTTATGCTTTGTTTGATCTGTTTTTCCTTCCTTGGTTTTGGAGCCAGTTTGTCCACACAGAGAACAGGCCCTCCTCAGTGTTTTATCTGGCATACATCTATCTCTTGTTCTGGACCAGGGCTACTAGAAAATGTGAATTTGTCCGAAGAAATAGGTTGGTCTTAGCAAATCCACTTTGTAATAAAGTCTGTATTTGCATATCTGTGGTGACTAGATGAAAACATTGCATGTTTTGCTCTACATTCTACACTCCAGTATTCTCTTAAGACAGTATCTTTCACTGAACCTGGAGCAAATTTGGTAGTCAGCAAGTCCTAGCAATCCTTCCATCTGTTTTCTGTAGTTCTTGGGTTGTGGGTGTGTTCCTGGCCACATCTGACTTTTTAATGTGAATTCAAACTCAGTTCCTCATGCTTGTGCAGCAAGTACTCATATTCCCAACTCTCTGAAGTTCATATTTTCACTTTTATATTTATTCTTTATGTCTGTGTTTATAGAGATAGAGTTAGGGGGAGAGTTATCTAATAATATACTGAAGTTGGTGTCCACAGGAAACCTGGGTGGGGTGTGAGTGTATGGTGAAGAATGTGTGAAGACTCAATAGGACTAGGAGTTAAAGAATAAAAATAGAAAAACAACAAAAGAAATTGCTGCTTTGTCTGAAATCTGTTAAACGTTTAGACTAATGAAATATGAAGAAATAGCATATTACCTTCCTATGGTAGAAGACCCCATGGAACTAGAAAAGAGGTTTTCATGAACATAAAAGGAAAAGAGATTGAGAAGAGAATTCCATACACTGCCAGTTTTGTAGAATGAAGCAAGATTATGTTCATGATTGGTCCAATTGCAAGCGGTTCTCTAAAGTGTCATTTGACCAGCTGTGCACTAAATTTCTATGTGAACCTTCCTTCTTTACCTCTGTCTGTCTCTCTCTCTCTCTGTGTGTGTCTCTCTCTGTCTCTCTCTCTCTGTCTCTCTCTCTCTCTGTTTCTGTCTCTGTCTCTCTCTCTCAGTGGAGGGGAGCACTTTGTGTGCATGCTTTTGGAGGCCAGATGTCAACATCATATATCTTCATCTACTGGTCTCTACATTATGTATATACCTGTAGTCCCAGCACCCCAGAGGTGAAGAAAGGAGGGTTGTTCTTAGAGGTCAGTCTGAGCTATTCAGTAAAATCCTGTCTCAAAAACTGAAGAAGGAAAAAAGAAATGCCATTTGCCCAAATTCATTTTAGTCCTTGGAAAAATCAGGGTCAAGCGGTCAAAGGACATTCATGCCTTCATGACTCACCTATTATGACAGAACCAGATATTTCACATGGAACACAGCCTTCTCAAGCTAGGATTGAGGTTACACTTTCTGATAGTATATGACTATATATAGGCAAGCCACCCAAGTGCCCTGTTTCACTTCTTACCATCAGAGGTTGGGATGCAGAAGATGTTCTTGAAAGTCACTGACAGCTCCCAAAGAAAACTGTTTTAACACACAAGTTTTATGGATTTGAGCATGAACAAAGAGAAAATGTCTCTTTGATCCAAATTAAGCCTCCTACTATGTTTTCATATGGATCTCAAATCCCCATTTGCATGCTACAAAGATGAAATGACTCTCAAAGTTATTTGTAATTTGAGTTGATTACAAAGGATTGATTCTCAGCAAATGTGACAAAATGACCATGAGGGAGTAAGAACAGGGTTTCACTTTCTGTTGTTTTATCAAAAGTTGTTGACTCCTGATAAGATTAAGAATTTCTTAGCATGTTACAGACATTAATATGCTTCCCTCTTTCTTCTCTTCTTCACATTCCTCACAGCTTCTAAATCTATGCTCAATCCAGTTACCAAATACTAAAGAGGAATGTCAGAATCCAGCCACATTTATTTGTTTTATTTATTCTAAATTTAGAGTTAAAACTTTTGAGTGAGTGACCTGATACAAGAGCTTTTCATTTCACATTGTGAAATATTTTATTATGCACGATTAAAAACCAAATGTCCAAATTGTGGCTCCCTCAGAGGGGGCTTTAGAAACACTCAAGCATAAAATGTTGCCTGAATTTCTTGTTAACCAGAAAATTATTTTAACAAGTGACCCTTCCTGAGGCCATTGGATAGCATCTGGGACTGCTGGGACTTCCAAGCTGGAAAGTGGGTGTTGGTATTCTGTACCTTCATCTTCTTCGCCAGGAGCTCTGCATTGCCATCTGTCTCTACCTTTGCCAGAAGGTAACTGTGGTTTAAAAGTCCAGAAAGGTCTGAAAAACAGGGGGATCTTAAGGAAATAATGCTGAAATAAAATATTGCAATGCTTTTTGTTAACTTTCTTTTGACACACTGTGTCTTCCCCCTGTGCCATGCAGTGAGGATGATCTCATGGTGGTTTTTAAAACGGTAAAGCCAACTTCCTGTGGTGGACACAGTTGGAATACAGTATCAGAAAAAATAGTTTTGCATTGGGGTTGTTGGCTAGAGAGATCCAGGTAAAGATGCAAACCTTAAGTGAAAAACATTCCTTAAGAGGATGAAATTCAGAGAATTGAAATGGGGATGAGCAGAATTTAAAAAAAAAATCCTCTCTGTCATGCTGTATTCCTAGTAATTATCTCAGCACATGTGTATCTCAGCACATGTGTATTAATACAGGTACCAACGTCATCTGTTTTCTGAAACTGTATTCTGCAAGTCAGATTTGAAAATTGTGACTGTTTGATGAACTTACTATTAAGATCTTAACTAAGTGTATGAATGGGAAAATGGAATTTGTCTAGATAAATGGAAATGTCACAGTAAATATATTACATTTTAATTTCAACCTTAAAAATCAAAGCTGATGTGTAAAAATGTTTCCCATTTTTTAATGTGGGGAAAAACATCTCTTTTAACTAGTTTCTACCATTAAGATATCTTAATTGACTTACCAAGTCTGCATAGAACAGTAGAAGTTTGAGGGAATTTCAAAGCATCTATCTAGTGTGGTGGCAGTCCAAAATGGGAATCCAGAGAGAGAGAGATAGAGACAGACAGACAGACAAACAGACAGACAGAGCCTACTACCTACTAGGAGAGAAAAAAAAAGCTAAAAGCTAAAGAAAGTCCTGCCACATGCTCAGGCCTGAGCCAAGGGCTCTGTAAACCCACAAGCAGTCCAGCTGCATGCAGCTACAGCTGAGTGTAGCTCTGGCCACTAGCTGGGGCCCACAAGGCCACAGCCAAGTGGGTTTTTTTTTTTTTTTTTTTTTTGTGAATTCCTGTCCCACAGTTGGATGCCAAACATAGACAAATTTCTAAGTGGTCTTATTAAATAAAGAACATGTAGCCAAATATAGGGGTGAAAGCCTTAGAGATCGGGAAAATAGTGAGAGCCAACAATCACCTTACCTTACCATCTCTGTAGCTTCCAAAACGCCACAACTTCCTGTCTACCCAGGCTTTTATTACCTTGCTGTTCTGCCTTCTCATTGGCTATTAGCCCAGCTACCTCACTTCCTTGTCACTGCCTATCTTTACAGACCTTCAGGTCTCTATGGTTGGTGCTGGGATTAAAGGCGTGTGTTACCACACTTGGCTCTGTTCCCTAGTATGGCCTTGAATACAAAGACCCAGCCTGCCAACTGATTGGTTTAAGGGCATGTGCTATCACTGCCTGACTTTTTGCTATTTCCTCTGATCTCCAGGCAAACTTTATTAACATACAAATAAAATATCACCACATATAAGCACAAATAAAATATCACCACATTGATATACATAATAAAAAAATGAAACAGGAAGTCTGAAATTGACAGAAATTCTATTATTATTATTATTAGATTTTTTTTTTGATACAAGGCCTCACATAGCCTGAGCTGGTCTTTTGATGTTCTGGGCCTCCACTTCCAATCTCCTGGGATCACAGGCATGCACCACCATGCCTGACTCATGGGCTGGCAATTCTAAAAGATCAAGTGTATGGCAGGTACCTCATTATTTGTTCTGAGATCTTGGCCAATGTCAAGGTCAAGCTACTTAACTGTTGTTTCCTGATTTCTACAAGAAATACTGTGAATGTCCCATGATATACCACATCAGTTCACCAAGCCCAACACTTGTTTTTTTACTATTTTGTTTCAGTTCTTTTCCTGGCCCTCTTTTATGTTGTTTTGAGTGTGACTGAGTTAACTAGGGATAACTGACATTAGATGCTTTCTAAACTGATGCTGTTCATAACTGTCTTTCATTTGAAGTTATATGTCTACATAAATAAATAAATGTGATTATAAAATGTTGAGTAGGAAGTAATGCTTTCTGTTTAAAAGAAAAATCACAACATCAAAGAAAGTTTCTTTGATGATGTTTAGAAAATTAATTAACAATGAATTGTTTGATTATGAAGAATTGTCACTGATTTTTTTTTCTTTTACCTTTAGCACTCTAAAGATTTCAAATGTTCTATCTTCCTGAATTTTCTCCAAGACATTCCTTCTCTTGCACTTTCCATCAGTGATTGCTTATGATTTACTCAACTAATTAGGAGTAGAGGGCATATCATGAAATTGTGCAAGCAACGCCAAGTAGGATATGGAGCCCCACTACCTCTGATCTGCTATGTAGATCCTTAGGCAGCCGTAAGTGAGCACTCTTTTGGTCCATCATGGAGACAGTGTGAGGTCATGTTGAAGGGTTTCCAGACTTGTGACAACAGGAACGTAACATTTCCCTTTCTTACTTTCTCAATCTCCTTTTCTATTTTTTGAAATGAAGTCTTAATAGGTAGCACAGGCATGATGGCCTGGAATTTGTGATCTTCCTACTCGAGCCTCCAAGAGTGCTGAGACTACAGGTCTGCACTTGGGCGGCTGATGAAAGCAGTTTTTCATGAGTGCTCAAATGTAAATGTGCAGGCAGGGGTACAAGGACTCATTAGGGAGGGGCAGCTAATGTGTAATGATGGGAAACAGTAGAGTCTGAGGGTTGGAAAGTGTGGTCCATGTAGCCTTTGTTCTAAACTTTTCAAATAACATTCATTGTAAACTTGTTACAGGTAATTGGTGTTTGGACAGATATTTCCAGGTTCTTGGCCTCACATTAAAAGAATTGGGGGAAAAAAGAGATCACATACAGTTCAAATTGGCAAGAAAACTACAGCCAAGGTGCAGATCATATATGCTGTGAGAGAGCAGTGTGCCACCAGGTTTCTTTGTATGAGATACACAAGGAGAAGGAGCTAGCTAACTATTATAGGACATAATGAGGGTGGTTCTCTGCACTGATTGACAGGTTTGGGTTACATAACTTTTTCCTCTACTATATGTGTCCCTTCCCATATGCATCTGATTTTAATCATATGCATGTCCTACTATACTTAGGCATAAGATGGTAAATAGAGATTTTTAACCTAAAAGTTTATTCAGAAATTTGCTTAAGTAGAAACTGTCTAGGAAAAAAGAATCACTGATAGTTACTAGGGATGAAGGTACTTAGTCATTTTTTTCTTGAACATTTGCTTGATGGGCGTGGGAGTCCTAGGTTTCTAGGTGTATTATGATTACAGTGTGTATGTAGCCCAAACCAAGTGGAGTTCCAGTTTGATAAATTATATTCTATGCTTGCCTGTCTCAATCCTTTCAAAATGGCTTTCCTCACTGAATTAAGTCTCAGACTTTTATAAGTTGACAGACTGGTGTGGAAATTCTGGTGAGGCTGACTAGTGTCTAAATAGGTGTTGATCTTTTCAGGAAGTGGTCCCCTTGTAGCTTTTATCTTCTTCATTTTTTAAGGTCTTGGCCTCATTAGAATGCATCCTGGAAAATCAGCATAATTTAACTTCCTGATTTCTCTGAGTCAGCAACGGACTCCAGTGTGCTCCCACTCACATATTTGAATTGTTTTGCAATTCAGAACTTGGTTTCCTGCTGTGGCAGATGCCTTTGGCTTTGGTTATAGTACAATAAATTCAAATAAACGTTTATGAGGGTAAGTAATCATATTTTATGCAACCCAATTATTCTTCCTTAAAAAGTCACTTTTTAAAAATGCATGTAAATTTTTTTCTATGCATGTCAGCACATCCAGCTAATGAAAGTTATTGTAGCATTAAAATTCCCTTCACAACTGTTTATTCTTCCATTTGTGTTAAGTTTAGAAGTTTGGTATCTATTTGGTTTCTCTACCACCATAAAAATTTTAGAATTTTTTTTTAGATAAGGTTTTGCTATTAACCTAAGCTGATCTTGAACTCCTCATTGTCTTGAGTTTAAAAAAAAAGAGAGAGAGAGAAAACTCTAGTTACTAGTAGATGAGAAATCACAATTGTTTCACGTATCATATGTTCATAGCAAAAAACTAGAGGCAAAAATCTCCTAAGAAAGGACAATGTTCTTTAAAAATGTAAATGAATTCCAAATGAGTGCATAAATCCTGGGTTATTGACACTGAAGACTTCTAATTTAGATTGCCATCTTGGATGAAGGATACAATATTTTCCTGTATGTTGGGAATCCATTTTATTTCCTTGTCAAAGCATAATCTGTCTGCTTCTGCAGAATTATGTGGGATGAGATGAAAGAACCCTTCTCAGTTTCCTTTTCCTGTCAGTGAAAGGGGAACACACTAAAAGGGACTCTTGACTCTGATTTATATATGTGAGGCTCTGTGTCTGTTTGCACACAGCAGATTTCCTCTAGGAAATACTTTGAGTGCCCAAAGAAATAATGGGAAGGAAGGATGAGGGAGATGGTGTGAGCTGCCATAGAGTACAACCTCTCTGGAATATTTTGTTAGGAGTGATGTTTTGCAGACATTCAGAGTTATTAATCGTCTTCAGTAGGTGACCCATTGTATATCAATTCAGTGGCCTCTTAGTAGCTTGCAGTTTGCTGGTAGGAAACATTCCATACTATTAGAGCCCATTGGCTGAAGCAGGTCCTGTGCAGGCTGCAGTAGTGCATGTGAGGCAGGAACATGCTGAGACTTTCTCTTCAGAAGGAATCTTGCAAAACTCACATGTGTATATTGTATACTATGTTGTTGGATTACTTCATGGTTTCATAATGGAACTCTTTAGTCCAGTCTTCGATTCTGTATTCTCTGACAGTTCCTGCAGATGATAACGTTTTTATCATGAGAACCAAAATCAGCAACTACCAGCCATCTTCTAAAGCTTGAAAGTCAAGAAGCAATGAGGTAACATCAAATAAATGCAGCCTTGTGGTAGGAGACACAGGTTAATATTAATTTGACTGCTTAGCAACTCTTGAGGGCCTTAATCTCCTTGCACTGTGACTTCTGCTATAATTTGGACCCTGAATGTTTCCCAAAGGCCTGTGTGTTAGTGGTTTGAGTCTAGGGTGAGCTACTGGGAGGGAGTGGAATCCTTAACTAGTGAGTGGGACCTACTGGGAATGTATTTAGGTCATTGGAGGTGTGATTTCAAGGAGACTGTGGGGCCCCCAACACTGTCTAATTTTTTTTATGCTTCCTGTCCATGAGGGAAGTGTTTTTTGATTCACCAATATACCCATCATGATGTATTATCTCTTCACAGACCCAACACAACAGGAACAAAACAATCGTAACTAGAAACCCCTAACATCAAGAGTCAAAAATAAACATTTTCTCTTAATTAGTGAATTATCTCACATTATTTACTACAGTGATGGAAAGCTGGTTAACAGTTTACTCATTTACAAAATAGAGTTAATAGTACTGTCTTCTTGAGGTTATTGTAAGCATTAAATAAAAAAATACATGTAAACTGTAAAATATCCATCATAGTAGTACTTGGAATAAAATAGCTACTCAAAATACAGTAGCTTTATTATTTTTATTATGGTGATTTCCATTCACAGAAACTCTGACATAAAACAGTTAAACTGATTTGCGTGTGCTATTTAGATATGCAACTCACTCTGGTTATTTAAATCCATTTTTATTCTGCATTCAGTTTGAAGTATCGTTCACGTCATGAATATTACTTCCAGTCTTTAAAATAGAAACACTAAGAAAATTATTGCCAGCAATGTATAATAATTATAATATTTTTGAATTGGTATTTTAAAAACTAACTAGTCATACTTATAAATATCGAAGTATAATATTTTCCTTTCTGCTGAAGGGAAATATTATTCATCTATTGCAGTGCTACTTCAGAAAATAAGCACAGCAGCATAAACATGCCAGCAAGGCTATCTTGAGTTTAAAATCAATGAAAAAATTTTTGCTTATGGCAAAAATTAATGAATGCATACTTCTCTCTGTTTGAGGTATATGAACTGGGGGAAAAGATACCAAAAAGCAACCAGAAATGGGAAGCTGTCTTAAATTAAGATTCAAACAATATCTCCTTCTTCTTCTCCTCCTCCTCCTCCTTCTTGATCTTCTTCTCCCTTCATCTGCTTCTGTTTCTTAGTCTTATTCTTCCTTTCTTTCTCCTCCTCTTCCTCCTGCTTCTCCTCCTCTACATCCATGGAACTTGCCTGGGTTACTATCCCGTAATTATCTAAGACTTCTGTAATAACAAAGTCTCACCTTGCACAAACATCAGGAACCTTCAGATTCACAAGTGACTTTCTGGTTTGGTTCAGAGGAGAGTCAAGCCAGATCAACATTTGTATGAGGCTCCAACATTTCCTGTAATACTGACAGTACATATCTTCTAGTACTTATGACACTTGCACTCTCTTCCTCTTCATTTGATCTAAGTTCCTTAAGCCATTCTTTGCTCTGTAACCTTCATTAGCCTCCTTTCAACTTCTGCATTGACACTGACTCCCAGTAATTTTCTTTTTTGTGATTGCAAGCTAATTCTTCATTTTCCCCTCTGCATAATTCCACATTGCAGTTCCAGGTACTTCTCAGATCACTGGATATTTCATATCTATCCCTGGAGGCCGCTGTGATCAATTGAGTTGCCTGTCATCTTGGCCTTGGCTCTGTTTTAGCATGTTACTTCACCTGAAGGGAAATTCTTCAGATGGGCAGACTACCATATGTGTTCATGCTTTATTGTGAGACTTGTTATGGCCAAGTGAGTCTATGCTTGCTCTGGGATAATGCCCATGTACACTGGTTTAATAAAATGCTGATTGGCCAGTATCTAGGCAGGAAGTATAGGCAGGCAAGCAGACAAGGAGAATGCTGGGAAGAGGAAGGAGTGAGTCAGGAGTCACCAGCCAGACACAGAGGAAGCAAGATGACAAGGCAGAACTGAGAAAAGGTACCAAGCCACATGGCTAAACATAAATAAGAATTATGAGTTAACTTAAGTGTAAGAGCTAGTCAGTAATAAGCCAGAGCTAATGGCCAAACAGTTATAATTAATATAAGCCTCTGTGTGTTTACTTGGGGGACGCCAGTGTGAGAGATTTGTCACAACTGCTGGCCAGCTGGGACACAGGAAAACTTCTGACTACATATACTGTTTGTGGAATCTGTAGACGAGAGTTCATTTATTCCCTCTCTTGCTCTTGAATTACTCTTTTGACTCAGGAACCTGTCTGTGGGCTAGGAAATACTGCAGGTGAGCATACATGTAGAACAGATAAAAATATTTCTCTACTTATTGTGGAAATATGGTTTTGTCATTTTGAAAGCTAACAAAGTGAGAACGTGTGATCCATATTTAACCATTTGTGGGTCTTGCAATCAATGGGGTAATAAGCTGAGACCAATTACAATTTTATTTTTCTTTAGAAAATAAAGAAGGATTTAAAAAGTGATCATTTTAGCTCTCTTCTGTATTTACCTATCTGCCATCACAATTGTACATGTGTATATTTTAGGTTACAAGGCAATGGTGTTTCTTATTGAGGTTCTCAAGCAGAAAGTTAGAAAATATGTTAATTTACCTTTTCCTTGCTGTGACCAAATTCTTGACATGAAGTAATCTTAGGAAGAAATGAGGAAATAATATCTGAAAAGGAAGAGTAAACCTCAATATATTTTTAACATAATTTTTATTTTATATTTGAAAGTATCATACAATGTATTTTGATCATGCAAATCTCTATTTTTCTAAACTCCACACAGATCTAGCCTCATCTACCCACTTTCTCTCAACTTGGGTTCTGTTTTTTTCTTTGTCCCTTTAAATATACATCCCTCTCCCCGACCCCAGTTCAATTAGTGCTGCCTATTCTCATGAATGTGGAACCATCCATGATAGCATGGTTGACACACAAGGGGCCATATCATTGAAGAAAATTGACACTTCTTTCTCAGAAGCCATCAATTGTCAATAGATTCTTAGTTAGAGTGTGGACTTGTGAGCCCCTCCCAACTCCACTCTGGAAGGTTGCTTGGCTTAATTTTATGTAGGCAATCATAGCTGCTTTGAGTGCATCATTCCTGTCACATTGAGAATAATGATGTTTGTTCTGGTCTTCCCAGATCTCTCTGCCTCTTTTAATATTTTACCCCCTCTTCTGTGATTGTCCCTGAGCCTTAGGGCATGTGGGTGATATAGATGTCTTATTTATGCCTGAGCAGTCCACTGATACTTAAACACTGATATTTGGTTCTATCAAAGTTCTCACTGGTTGAACATGTTAAGGTACAGGGAGGGAAAGTGCATGCTATAGTGAACTTTGGGCATCTCAGTTGAGGGGTGTTTGGAAGGACTTAAAAGACTAGGGCCTCTATTTTGTCATTTTGCGGGAAGCTTAGGGAAGTTAAACTTTGTATTTGTTGAGTGTTGTCAAGAAGTAGCTATAAACCTATGTGTGACTGACTGTCTTAGTGACCAGAGCAAGATTGAAGCTGTAATTGGTAACAAAGCAGCACTTACTCATAATGGCCAGGAGGGGGTGTGTCTTGTAGTTTGTATGTTAGACCAGTTCATCTCTTTTTTAGTCAAACAGAGTCAACTTTTTTTTTTTTTTTTGTTTTTTTTTTTTTTTTTTTTGGTTTTTCGAGACAGGGTTTCTCTGTGTAGCTTTGCGCCTTTCCTGGAACTCGCTTGGGAGACCAGGCTGGCCTCGAACTCACAGAGATCCGCCTGCCTCTGCCTCCCAAGTGCTGGGATTAAAGGCGTGCGCCACCACCGCCCGGCCTGGAGTCAACTTTTTATCTTGATCCATGACAACTACAGAATGGCTTTGTCTAATATTGATGTTTCATAAAGTTGTTTGTGTTCTAGAGAAGTTGAAGACCTGACTTGTGTGCAGGCCTGATAGTCCATTGCCAATTCTCAGACATCGTATGTTGCTTGATTCTTAGTAGCATGCTTGTTAAAGAACAGGCAGAATCCAGGGACATGAATGACTTGGGGATAACAACATGGTAAATATGTATATATCTGACTACAAATGTGATTCAGTTGATATGCACATAAGGGTTGCATTGAAACTTTAATATATAGGACAGCTATTCAATGCCAAGTTCACTTCTTAAATGAAGAGGAGATAACATCTGGTTTATTAATTTAGGGGAATTCTATGTCCCTTTTGAATTTTATTTACTAGGCCTAAATGAACCCTTTTGGAAGCTTCTAGAATAATCTGAGTAACAAAGCTCTCTATCCTCAGGACAGATAGAATGAATTATTGCTATAGATTAAGAGGGTGTCTTGCGGATGTGGAGTTTGCAACCTTCTTTATGTGATAAAACCCAGAAACCCTATGAACAGTCTGGAACCAATACTTCCCATGAGAGAGCCTGCAGGATTAAGCAATGATGTTTCAATGAAAGTTTGTATGCCTAAGATCAATAGGGCTTCATTTGAAAGAAATCCTGCTGGGCTTCAAAGAAAAACTTAAAGCTAATAATGAATGAATCATGGCACAAGAGTGCGTTAAAGTCACATTGCTGAGAAATCATTTCTAATAATGGTGAATTATACAACACAACAGTATGATGAATTTAAATCTAGTGTCATATTGCTTTAGGTTTACTTTTATGCCTCTAGGGAATGGGATAGAATGGTTTTTGGCTCATTTCATAGAGAAGGTCATAAAAGCATGATGTTATTTTATTAGGAAAATAGAAATCTCAGTAAAATATAGACCAAAAATGGGTGCTGAACAAAGATATGACAACTTTTATTGCTGTAGAGTCAGTTGGTGAGTGTTATGTGACTTTTATGACTTTGTTTTAGGGCTCTGGAAGTGGTGAGTGGCTTCAAAAGCCTGGCCTCTATTCTTAGGCTCTAGTGTTCAGGTCAAACCCATCTGTACATATTTTAATTAGATTTTGCATGGGATGATTAAGTCTGAGTCCAGAAACATGCTGAATCAATGACTGAATTAAGCAGTGATGTTTTTTAGTAATAGTCAATATTTTTTGATAATTTGTAGTATTACAGGTACTGAGCTAAAGGTGTTTATCCATAAATCTGAATTAATCTATGACAATCTGTAGGATTGGATACCACTAACACTCCAATTTTATAGGATGGAGACACTGAGGCTTTGAGAAATAAATGCCTTGTTCAAGTTCATACACCTAGTGAATACAAGCCTAGACTCATTTAAAAGGTGCAATGTTTGGAATACTAAAAACATGTTTGAGAGGCAAGTGTGTTTTTTTTCCCAACTAAACAGCAAATATTCACTGCACTACAGTGATGGGCAATGGGTCTCCATTACATTCTGAATAACTCATACAAATGAGAGTTCAGAAGGGCTTCAAGGATGGCCTGTGACTAGAATATGTGCACCTATCATTAGTGATACAGGAAAGTGATGGGATCCAAATTAAAACACCTGTAGAAGACACTCCACACACACAGAATTTTATGATTTAAAGTGCATCCCATATACCTTTGAAAAAAGCTTGTCTTGCCCAGTTTTCAGAAACGAACTTTGTGGCAGTGAGGCCTCACACTGCCTTAAAGTACATAGGGTTGAAATCCATGCTCCTCAGTGTCAGACTTTTTTCATCTGCAGGCAGGTGACTCTGTATTAGAGAGATGATGCAATTACTTGCTTCTCTTTACACCCTCTCCCAAGTCTGGCCAACATACTTTTGCCACCTGTGAACCCCAGGCTAGCCAGGTTCTGGAATGAATACTTTCTCCCCCAGGACCTGTAGTTGGCAGGACTATATGACCAGGTGTGTACCTACTGGTGTTTGGCTGGTGAGTCTGCCTAGAACTGTTTTCTAAACTCTGGTTATGCTTCCTTTGGCCAAAGATACCCATGCATCCAATCAATCCTGCCTGACTCTGGGTTCCTGACCCCATTGTCTATTCCCATGGTCACTGACCCAGTGGAGACTTAACCCAATTCTAGGCCCCATGCCTCTTTGTCTCTTTAGTTTTCTGTTTTGTGACTTATCCAGGTAAGGTTACAACACTATCACCCTGATAGTTCCCTCTTTAAATATGTCAGGCTTGTGATATAGCTCCCCGGTACAGAGAGCATACTTACCAAGCATAAAGCTACCATCAGATCTAGAACAACAATAAAGTCAGACTACTGTTAATCTTGGCTTGGGATAGACAATTCCAACGCATCATTTTTTAAGATCTCTGGGATGTCCAGAGAGAGGAGAAACTTGTTCAAAGAAGTGGAGAAATCATGTGCTATATTGGCTTTGCCTACTGGGCAGAGTGATTGGAGCCAAGGGCTCATTAATAATTCACTATTATTTTGAAGACATTTAGAGGTAACTAAGTATTTACAAGGTTTATGACAGGTCTGACATTTTAATGGGCCCTTAATGGGGTGAATTATTAAAAAGCATACTTTGCATGAGGTCATGGACTCTTTAAGTTTAGGGATCAATACAAATAGCCTGTGTATGCCAATGTGGTCAAAGTTATTATTGTAATTTGTGCTGTCAAGTTACTACATTAACATGGGACAGTGAGAACCAGCCTCTGTTTCACACTCTCTTCAGCATGCATCAGAAAGAACAGATCCAGAGCAAGGATTCAATTCTGAAAGTCTCACTTTTTTCAATTTCCAAAATACATAAAGACATTGCCATTCCTTAAATTAAATTAAAAAAGTATAAATACAAAGAAAATACTTATTTGATCTCATTAATTTTTACTGAAAACTTTGTTGTTTTACTATATATATTTGGTTGATTTCAGACATTATTAGAGTAAAATTAAAAAAAATCTCTCTCCAAATTGATGACTCTTAAGGAAACAGTTTTTTCCAGAAACACAGGGTACGTGCATATAAAAACTTATAGTGATCGGGACAACATGTACAAAATGCAAGGGCAAGCCAGACAAAATACTATTATTGAGAAGAAAGATAGACATGAAGTCCTAACCCTAGCTTAGAATCTACTGGCAGTGGATAGATGCTGGGTAATGGAGAATGAGTTTTCTTAAAGCGTATACTCTCTGATAGGTCCACTATGCTCCAACAGAAGACCACACATCCAAAAGATATATGGGCAAAACAAATTGGATGAGAGAGAAAGAGAGAATATGGTGGGTGGTGGGGAAGGGTTATTGGATCTGGGAGTTGAGGTAGAGAGATTAATATGATCATAACCAATTGCATGAAATTTAAAAAATATTCTAATAAAGATGGGGAAAAGCCCTGAATATTCTGTCAAAGAAAAAGGTGTAACTTAATTCTTCATGCTCAATTTCTAATCACCTTCATAAAAAGTCTAGGTTGAAAACTTTTGCTGCAGACCAAACATCTGATTTATTTGAGTTTCATACATAGCCCTAGGATGATTGAATATTTTTATCATTGAAATAATTGTTCAAAGGCCTAATCTTAGGATTTTTTGTGGTAGGATCTGTAGAAAGTGACAGGTTACAACGCTGCCAAAAGTATTGATATGAGAGTATTCAGTTTTCATTGTGATTTTGTGAACCAGTTAATATCTAGAACCTTTCACTTAATGGCAGTGATGGCTGATGGTGGTTGTGCGAAAGAAGCACAACTGAGGAATTATCTATCAGATGGGCAGTGGGCATGCTGTAGGGGAATTTTCTTTATTCTTAATTTATGTAGGAGAGTCTAGCCCATGGTGGGGGGTGATATTCCTTGGCTTGAGGGCCTATGGTGAATAAGAAAGACTGTGAGTCTAGGAGCAAACCAGTAAGCAACATTCCTTTCTATTCTCTGCATCATTTCCTACTGGGTTCTTGCTTCAAATTCCTGCCTTGGTGCACCTTGATGATGGAATGTAACACATAATCCAAACAAACCCTTTGGTTTGGTCAATGTTTTATCACAGGAGCAAAAAGCAAACTAGGACAATTACAATGAAAAGTGGTGCTTGCCATTATCCTCAACTTACTTTTGGATGGTGGCAGGCTGTGAGTATTTGGAATCTGATTGATATCCTTGTAGCAAAAAATCTAATTGGTCTTAATAATAAAAACCCAGAGTCATATATCAGGGTGAAAGCCAAAAGCTCGTAGAAGTAGAACAGCCAGCCACTAGAAAGTCTTCTTAATTCTAGGAATCCTCAGAATTAAAGGGGCTAAGCTCCTGTCTCCCACACACCTTATCACTTCCTCTCTCTGCTCAGCCATATCACTTTCTGTTGTCTATATAGACCTCCAGACCTCTGTGGTTAGGTATTGGCTAGCTTCACCCTCTGATCTTCAGCCAAGCTTCATTTGTTAGAGCACAAACAAAATATCACCACATTTCCCCCATTTTTGTCAAAAATAAAAAAGAAGTTTATAACTAAAATAAGAAAAATTATATAAAATAAGTACAATAACTATATCTAATATATACAGATAATAATTATATCAACCATGTCTAGTCCATTAACAATTGACAAATTCTGTGAAAATACTCCATTATCTATCCTACCTTGGTGAGTCCAAACTGTTGTACCTAATTCACCTTCTATTCTGACTTGCATTACCAAAACTATCTTTTAATTTCTCTCAACCTTATACACTTTGCACCTCTTTAGGGAACAAGTGTTGTTTGAATCTAAGATGGTCTTTTAATAAAAAAAACCCAGAGCCAGATATCAGGGTGAGAGCTGAAAGATCAGAGAAGCAGAACAGAGTCAGCCACTACCTCTTACTTCTGTGAAATCCTCAGCCTAAAGAAAGTGAGCTTTTTTTCTCATGCCTTACATAACTTTCTCTGCCCAGAAATCACTTCCTGGGATTAAAGGCATGTCTATGTCTAATTTAGTGGCTGGCTCTGTCCTCTGACCCTCAGACAAGTTTATTAGGGTACATAATATATCACCACAAACAAGGAAAACTATAACTACAACTATAAAGTCTTCAACTCTATCAGAGACCTGAGAAGAAAATATTACTTAAGTAAGCAGTAAGCGCAAGAAAGTGACTTCCAAAAAATGTGAGAAATGACAGAAACAGCTGGCTGCCTGGACAGTCACCCAAGGTTCCTCTGTAATGTTAGAGCATATATCTTTGGATTACAGGCCTAGAATATATGACAGACTTTCTGTGAAGCAGAATATTGTGAAGGCTGTCCTACCTTGTATTGACAAAGTTTGGCAGTCACTTTCTTTTGTGTCCTGCTTGTCCAGTTTGGACAACATTCTGTTAGCAGCCAAGGCAAGAGCACTTTCTTGCCCAGTGGTTTACCTATGCCAAAAAGAAAGTAAACTCCATGTGGAGTTTCTTGGATGCCCAACATCTTCTTTGAAGTAGATTGGTAGTGCCAGGAGCAAACATGTCTCATTGTCATAAAAAAAAAACTATGTTATTAAAACCTCTTAAATGCAATATTCTTTAGAACTCTGAAGTATTTGAATATGACCTGTCTATCTAAAATATATCTCTATTTGACCATGATAACATACTAGTATGACTATAAGTTCAATTGTAATAGGTGACTAATTACTTACCTGAATTTCCTTATTATTCTAAATAGTTTGTAGTTATTATTATAACTTCAAGGACTAGAAATTTATATTATATTGCTAAATAAGTTGTATAGGTACAGTACTCTGAATAAGATTAGAAATGTATGTAGAGTATGTTCTAACAAAAATAATCTTAAATTTGTATTGCTATACAAAAATCCATATCAATGTAAAATATTTAAAACTAGTAGTTGCTTTTTTAGTTTAGAAGTAGATTTATAATCTACATCTTTAACCTATTTCTATATCCCCCTGTTTCTTTCTGAGTAAATTCAAGAATCTATTCTTATATCCTATCATATCTATATCCCCCTTTTCTCTTTTTAAAACAGGAACTCTGAATCTAATATCTTTTGTTCAAATTTTTCTCTATTATCAATAATAGAAGAAAACTTATAAACAACCATCCTAAATGATGACAAACATCCATAACCCATTGAACAACCAAAAACTACCCACCCTACCTCTGGGAAACATGGGTTTCATGTTCCTATATTTACTTCCTGCTATTTGAGGGTGACAGTATCTTTAGGGGACCTTGTAAAGAAAAATTTGTGTTACTATCAAGTTCTGAGAGAGGTAGTGTATCATTTGTTGTCCAGTCTCTGCATAATAAGAAATACAGGGTTTGTCTCAAGTCCTGGATAGAGTAGTCTATGAGGTGGGATCATCTCAGCCAGCTACCTAGAAATGGTCCTGAGTAGTATGTAGTCCAAAGCCAATCTTTAGGTGGTGTTTTTAGCTTAGTAGTGTTATCATAGTGCAGGTTGAATCATCGTTGTGGGCCCATCCTCCTTTTTGAGACTTTAAAGGTCACTATTAGGCATGGTTGTGGTTGACTGGAGAAAATTTAAACATTTTAAATGTCATATACAGCAGATTTCAAAAAGGTTAATGGATTATTTGTTATGTTCATCCAGAGTATTAAAAACTTAATTCTTAGTTACCTGATAGAGACTTAATCCCAAAATCATGTACAGGAACTAGATAAAGTTTTTTTTTAGAATGAGTTAATACTATATATGACCATTAATATCATGACAAAAAGTTTAAAATATATATTATATATATACATTATATATATACTTTAATATACATATATATTAATCTTATAAATTTTGAGATAATATTTATACCTTAAGAAAAGTTTTAAAGAGTTAAAATAAAACCAAAGGATGATGAGTTTAGTAGCAATGGAAATAGTCCCTTAATTTTTGTTTTTCTTCTGTCCCATATCATGTCACTTTTTTGAAATGAGACACAGATTTTCGGATTTCCTTTAACAAGCATGCTTGGGTTTAGAGAAGGAGAGAGCCACACTGCTGTTAGATGTCTTTCTGAAGGCTATGAATTTGTGTTCCTCTGATTGATTGATAAATAAATCTGCATTGGCTTATGACAGAGCAGGATAAGGTTAGGCAGTACATTCAAACTGAAGAAGGGTGGAGTCAGGAGAAATGCCATCCCGCTGCCCAAGGAGCAACAAGATATCCACAGACCAGCAATGCCATGGCCATACGGCAACATATAGATAAATAGAAATAGGCTGAGTTAAGTTGTAAGAGCTACCTAGCAAGAAGCCTGACCCATAGGCCATACAGTTTTTAAGCATAAGCCTCTGTGTGTTTACTTAGGACCAAGAGGCTGCAGGATGTGGGTAGGAGAGATTCCAGTGGGAGAGATTCATCCCTACCATGGGGCTGGGCAGGACCAGAGAAACTTCCAACTACACCACACTCGAACTGCAAACCCAGCTTTAATTTTTAATTGGTCTGATACTTCAAAATGATCATTTGTATTATATGTGTGTAGAGAACAGCAGAAACAAACATTTAGGAAAATTTATAAAAGTTTATCCTATTGGAGATGTGATTTTCCAATTGGCCAATTTACTCTTCTTCTTGGGATATTTTTTTCTGCATGATTTGTCCTTTTTCTTCACAAGTCTCATTTGTCCAGTGGTCTTCAAATTCCTTATCTGAATGCCTTAATTCTCCTGAAAAGACAAAAACAAAACTCTTTTCCAACCCTAATTTTTTGGAGGGGTTCCCTTTTGACAAGTTATAGCTGATCAAATGAAAAGCATTTGTTAGTTGCATAAGTTAGTTTAAATTGAATGGTTGTTGAACCATAATCTCATGCTGGTTGACAAACTATAATCTCTTCTAATTAAGAGGTCTCTCTTGTTCAAACCTAATCTTTGTCACTGTTGATAGTATTCATAGCTTTCCTTCTCTTGAGGAAACAAACATAAAACTTCTTCCCCAACCTAACACATATCCTGGTTTCCATTCTGAGGTCATCACATCTTTAAAGTATACAGACATTTATTTCCATAGTTTTTTCTATTATCCAATGTCTCTCCACAGCTTTTGTTCCTTTCACATTAACATTTAGGATATTCAAAGTTAATAAAGCATTATGCAATCTATTTCTGGGGGTCTTTATTACCCCTTTCTGTTTAATTAGCGTATCATTTTGAGACTGAAGAAGAAAACAAAACCCCTGAGTACAAAGATGTTTACAATTTGTGGAGAAAAGTCAAGTTTGAGAGTCTCAGAACCAGTTAAGACCTAGTCTTCTACCTGGATAGTTTCAAGAATTTAACCTTTTGCTATTGAGTGACCAGACACTAAACCTCTATTATTGTGTGAAAGAGACAAATAAGCAAAGTGATGCATATCAAGAAGGTTTCTAAACTTAGGCTATTTGAACACAAAAATAACAGAAAAGGCATTTAACAGGTTTAATAATGGCAACATGTATTCTTTTAAAGAGCATATTCTTAGGTGGGGTAGTGTTAGAGATGGTTAAATTCACAGATCATCATGATCTAGGTCCCAAGTCTTTTTTTATTTTTTATTTTATAATTTAATTTAATTTTACATATTAGGCACGGATTCCCCTTTCCTCCATCCTCCAGCCCCCCTACCTCCCCCCCAGCCCATTCCCCCATTCCCATCTCCTTCAGAGCAAGTATTCCCCTGGGGATTCAGCTCAGCCTGGTAGATTCAGTCCAGGCAGGTCCAGTCCCCTCCTCCCTTCACCCAGGCTGAGTGAGCAAAGTGTCCCTGCATAGGCCCCAGGCTCCAAACAGCCAGCTCATGGACAGGTCCCGGTCCCATTGCCTGGAGGGGTTCCTAAACAGTTCAAGCTAATTAACTGTCTCACTTATCCAGAGGGCTTGATCCAGTTGGGGGCTCCTCAGCTATTGGTTCATAGTTCATGTGTTTCCACTAGTTTGGCTATTTGTCCCTGTGCTTTTTCCAATCATGGTCTCAACAACTGTCACTCATACAGTTTATCCTCTTTCTCGCTGATTGGACTCCTAGAGCTCCACCTGAGGCCTGGCCGTGGATCTCTGCATCTGCTTCCATCAGTCATTGACTGAGAGTTCTACCGCGACAGTTGGGGTGTTTGGCCATTCGATCAACAGAGTAGGTCAGTTTGGGCTTTCTCTCGACCATTGTCAGTAGTCTATCGTGGAGGCATCTTTGTGGATTTCTGGGGACATCTCTAGCACTTTGCCTTTTCCTATTCCCATGGGGTCTTCATTTATCATGCTCTCTTTTTCCTTGTTCTCCCTCTCTGTTCTTGATCTGACTGTGCTCTCCAGCTCCCCTAAGCTCTCTTTCCTTGACCCTTGCCCTTCATTACCCCCCGCCACACACACACACGTCCAGTTTGTTCATGTAGATCTCATCCATTTCTCTGTCGTTGGGCAATCCCTGTGTCTTTCTTAGGGTCCTCTTTTCTAGGTAGCCTCCCTGGAGTTGTGAGTAGCAGTCTAGTCGTCCTTTGTTTTACATCTAGTATCCACCTATGAGTGAGTACATACCATGTTTGTCTTTCTGAGTCTGGGTTACCTCACTCAAGATGATTTTTTCTAGATCCATCCATTTGCCTGCAAACTTCATGATGTCACTGTTTTTGTCTGCTGAGTGGTACTCCATTGTGTATATGTACCACATTTTATTTATCCATTCTTCAGTTGAAGGGCATCTAGGTTGTTTCCAGGTTCTGACTATTACAAATAATGCTGCTATGAACATAGCTGAGCAAGTGCCCTTGTGGTATGATTGAGCATTCCTTGGGTATATGCCCAAGAGTGGTATAGCTGGGTCTTGGGGGAGATTGATTCCCAATTTTCTAAGAATGAGCCATATTGATTTCCAAAGTGGCTGTACAAGCTTGCATTCCCACCAACAGTGGAGGAGAGTTCCCCTTGCTCCACATCCTCTCCAACATAAACTGTATTCAGTGTTTTTGATCTTAGCCATTCTGACTGGTGTAAGGCAGTATCTCAGAGTCATTTTGATTTGCATTTTCCTGATGATTAGGGATGTTGAGCAATTCTTAAATGTCTTTCAGTCATTTGAGATACTTTTGTTGAGAATTCTCTGTTTAGCTCTATAGCCCATTTCTTAATTGGACTGTTGGGCATTTTGATGTCTAATTTCTTGAGTTCTTTATATATTCTGGCTATCAGCCCTCTGTCAGATGTGGGGTTGGTGAAGACCTTTTCCCATTCTGTAGTCTGTCGCTTTGTCTTGTTGACCTTGTCCTTTGCTCTACAAAAGCTTCTCAGTTTTAAGAGGTCCCACTGATTGATTGTTTTTCTCAGTGTCTATGCTACTGATGTTATATTTAGGAAGAGATCTCCTGTGCCAATGCGTTCAAGACTACTTCCTACTTTCTGTTCTATCAGGTTTAGAGTAGCTGGATTTATGTTGAGGTCCTTGATCCACTTGGACTTAAGTTTTTGCATGCTGATAGATATGGATCTATTTGCAGCCTTCTACATGTTGACATCCAGTTATGCCAGCACCATTTGTTGAAGATGGTTTCTTCTTTCCATTGTATAGTTTTGGTTTCTTTGTCAAAAATTATATGTTCACAGCTGTGCGGATTAATGTCAGGGTCTTCAATTCGATTCCACTGGTCCACATGTCAGTTTTTATGCCAGTACCAAGCTGTTTTTATTACTGTAACTCTATAGTAGAGCTTGAGGTCAGGGATCACGCTGCCTCCAGAGGTTGTTTTATTGTACAGGATTCTTTTGGCTATCCTGGGTTTTTTGTTTTTCCCTATGAAGTTGAGTATTGTTCTTTCCAGGTCTGTGAAGAAATGTGTTGGTATTTTGATGCAGATTGCATTGAATCTGTAGATTGCTTTTGGTAAGATTGCCATTTTTACTATGTTAATCCTGCCTATCCATGAACATGGGAGATCTTTGCATTTTCTGACATCTTCTTCAATTTCTTTTTTCAGGGACTTAAAGTTCTTGTCATGTAGGTCCTTCACTTACTTAGTTAGGGTTACCCCAAGGTGTTATATATCATTTGTGGCTATTGTAAAGGGTGATGTATCTCTGATTTCCTTCTCAGCCTATTTGTCAATTGTATATAGGAGGGCTACTGATTTTTTGAGTTAATCTTGTATTCTGCTATGTTCCTGAAGGTGTTTAAAAGCTGTATGAGTTCCTTAGTCAAATTTTTGGAGCCACTCATGTATACTATCATGTCATCTGCAAATAGCGAAAGCTTGACTTCTTCCGTTCCAATTTGTATCCTCTTGATCTCTTTATGTTGTCTTATTGCTCTGGCTAGAACTTCAAGTACTATATTGAATAAGTATGGGGAGAGTGGACAGACAGCCTTGCCTTGTTCCTGATTTTGGTGGAATTGCTTTGAGTTTCTCTCCATTTAATTTGATGTTGGCTGTTGACTTGCTGTAAATTGCTTTTATTATGTTTAGGTATGTTCCCTGTATTCCTGATCTCTCCAAAACCTTTATCATGAAGGGGTGCTGAATTTTGTCAAATGCCTTTTTACCATCTAGTGAGATAATCATATGGTTTTTTTCTTTGAGTTTGTTTATATGGTGTATTACATTGACGGACTTTCATATGTTGAACCACCCTTGCATCCCTGGGATGAAGCCTACTTGATCATGGTGGATAATTGTTTTGATGTGTTCTTTGAGTCTGTTTGCCAGTATTTTATTGAGTATTTTTGCATCAATGTTCATGAGGGAGATCAGTCTGTAGTTCCCTTTCTTTGTTGCATCTTTGTTTGGCTTAGGAATCAAGGTAATTGTAGCCTCATAGAAGGAGTTTGGTAATGTTCCTTCTGTTTCTGTTGTGTGGAACAATTTAGAGAGTGTTGTTATTAACTATTTTTTGAAGATCTGGTAGAACTCTGCACTGAAACCATCTGGTCCTGGGCTTTTTTTGGTTGGGAGACTTTTAATGACTGTTTCTATTTCCTTAGGGGTTATTGGACAATTTAAATAGTTTATCTGGTCTTGATTTACCTTGGGTATGTGGTACCTATCCAGAAAGTTATCCATTTCTTTTAGATTTTCCAGTTTTGTGGAGTAGAGGTTTTTGAAGTATGAACTGATGATTCTCTGGATTTCCTCATTGTCTGTTGTTATGTCCCCCTTTTCATTTCTGATTTTGTTAATTTGATTGCTCTCTCTCGCTCTGTCTTTTGGTTAGTTTGGATAAGGGCTTGTCTATATTGTTGATTTCCTCAAAGAACCAACTCTTTGTTTCATTAATTTTTTATATTGTTCTCTTTGTTTCTATTTTTATTGATTTCAGCTCTTAATTTGATGATTTCCTGGCATCTCTTCTTCCTGGGAGACTTTGTTTCTTCTTGTTCTAGAACTTTCAGATGTGCTGTTAAGTCACTAGTGTGAGATATCTCCAACTTCTTTATGTGGGCATTTAGTGCTATGAATTTCTCTCTTAGCACAGCTTTCATAGTGTCTCATAAATTTGGGTATATGGTACATTCATTTTCATTGATCTCTAGGAAGTCTTTAATTTCTTTCTTTATTTCTTCCTTAACCCATTGGTGATTCAGTTGGGCATTATTCAGTTTCCATGGGATTGTAGGCTTTCTGTAGTTTTTGTTGTTGTTGAAATCTAACTTTAAACCATGGTGGTCTGATAGAATGCAGGAAGTTTTTCCAATTTTTTTGTATCTGTTGAGATTTGCTTTGTGGCCAAGTATGTGGTTGATTTTAAAGAAGGTTCCATGGGGCGCTGAGAAGAAGGTATATTCTTTTTTGTTAGGATGGAATGTTCTGTAGATAACGATTAAGTCCATTTGAGTTATAACATCAGTTAAGTCCTTTATTTCTCTGTTAAGTTTCGATTTGGTGGATTTGTCCAGTGGTGAAAGTGGGGTGTTGAAGTCTCCAACTATTAATGTGTGGGGTTGTATATGTGTTTTAAGCTTTAGTAATGTTTCTTTTACATATGTGGGTGCCCTTGTGTTTGGAGCATAAATGTTTAGAATTGAAACTTGATCTTGGTGGATCTTTCCTGTGATGAGTATGTAATGCCCTTCTTGATCTCTTTTGATTGATTTTAGTTTGAAGTCTATTTTGCTAGATATTAGGATGACTACACCAGCTTGCTTCTTAAGACTATTTGATTGGAAAGACTTTCCCCAGCCTTTTTTTCTTAGGTAGTGTCTATCTTTGAATTTGATGTGTGTTTCTTGTATGCAGCAGAAAGATGGGTCCTGCTTTCATATCCATTCTGTTAGCCTGTGTCTTTTTATAGATGAATTCAGTCCATTGATATTATGGGTTATTAATGACCAGTGATTGTTTGTTCTTGTTATTTTTTGGTGGTAGTGTGTGTGTACTTCTCTTCTTTGGCATTTACTGCTGTGGTGTTATCTATTGCTTGTGTTTTCGTGGGTGTATCTGACTTCCTTAAGTTGGAATTTTCCTTCTAGTGCTTTCTGTAGGACTGGGTTTGTGGATAAGTATTGTTTAAATCTGGCTTTGTCTTGGAATGTCTTGTTCACTTTATCTATGATGATTGAAAGTTTTGCTGGGTATATTAGTCTAGGATGGCATCCATGGTCTCTTAGTGTCTGCCTTACATCTGTCCAGGTCCTTCTATCTTTCAATGTCTCCATTGAGAAATCAGGTGTTTTTCTGATGGGTTTGCCTATGTAAGTCACTTGGCCTTTTTCCTTTGCTGCTCTTAATATTCTTTGTTCTGTAGGTTTAGTTGTTTAATTATTATGTGGCGAGGGGACTTTTATTGGGAGGTCTAGTTTGTTTGGTGTTCTATAGGCTTCTTGTATCTTCATAGGCATTTCCTTCTTTAAGTTGGGAAAGTTTTCTTCTATGATCTTTTTGAATATACTTTCTGTGCCTTTGAGTTGGTATTTTTCTGTTTCCTCTATCCCTATTATTTATAGGTTTGGCCTTTTCATGGTGTCCCAGATTTCTTGGACATTTTGTGTTATAATTTTTTTCATTGGTATTTTCTTTGACTGATGAATCCATTTCCTCTATTGTATTCTCTACACCAGAGTTCCTCTCTTCCATCTCTTGTATTCTGTAGGTTATGCTTGCATCTGTGTTTCCTGTTCGTTTACTCAGATTTTCTATTTCCAGCATTCCCTCTGTTTGTGTCTTCATTGTTTCTATTTCCCTTTTCAGGTCTTGGACTATTTCCCTCATCTATTTCATTGCTTTTTCATGGTTTTCTTTCAGGGATTTATTGTTTTCTTCTGCTTTATTTGTCTTTTCCTCTAGTATTTTATAACATTCTTCCCATTTTTTGTTTGACTTTTCATTTTCTTTATTGATTTCCTCCACTCTTTTTTATCTTTTCCTCAATTTCATTTTTGATTTCTTCTTCAAAAGCCTCTAGCATCTTCATGATGTTATTCTTAAGGTTGCTTTCTTCTGCTTCTTCCACTCTGTGATGTTCAGGTCTTGCTGTTGGAGGAGGGCTATGTTCTGGTGATGCTATATTGCTCTTTATTTTGTTGTATGTACTTCTGCCTTGACGTCTGCGCATCTCCTCATGGATTCGTTCTTGGTCTTATCAGTGCTCTTGGTTCAGTCAAAGCTGACAGATTCAGCATTTTAGGAAGCCTCTCTTGGTCCAATGAGAAGTGGCTGATTCTGCTTCTCAGAAAGCCACTCTTGGTCTAATCAGGCCTGGGAGATTCCCTGTCTCCTGAGTTTACTCTTGGTCCAAAGATGGTTTTTTGACCAATGAGAGCTCTCTCTTTCTCTGGGCCCGGTGGGATCTCTCTGGGCTAAATGCGAGCTCTCTGGGCCTGATGAGAGCTCTCTGGGTCAGATGGGAGCTCTCTGGGCCAGATGGGAGCTCTCTGGGCCAGATGGGAGCTGGGGGCTGGTCACTAAGTCTCAGGAAGTGGCAGGGGTCTCAGGCGGATGGGTGTGGGGGTAGGGCATGTAGATTGCAGGGTCTGCTGGGGGGTCTTAGAGAAAGGGAACCTTCCCACAGAAGCCCTGCCCAATGGCCGGCAACTGGGGCCAAGTTGGGCGGGTCTTCCCAGGAACTGCTGCTGCCCAGGGATGGGACCTAGGGGCAGGCCTCCCTGGGTATGACTCCAGACGCTCACCTCTGGTCCATATGGGAGCTCTGGGCCAGATGGGAGCTGGGGGCTGGTCTCCAATTCTCAGGAAGTGGGGTAGGGTCTCAGGCAGATGAGTGTGGGGGCAGGGCATGTAGATTGTAGGGTCCGCTGGGGGGTCACTGGTCTGGATGGGAGCTCTGGGCCCAGGTCCCAAGTCTTATTATTCTTGTCTCTGCCATCTTTAGTATTTGTGCTAAAGCATATTTTGTTCCATCATGATCTCAAGGTACCTGGTATTTTCTAGGAATAACATGTAGGTGGCAGTTTCCAGAAAAGAGGGAATTTCTTTTCTATAGGTTTCTCTTTGTTCAGTGAGAAAAACTATTCCCAGAGATCCCCACTCCCAGCAGTACTCTCAATGCTTTAAGATAAATCTAAGCCTAAGCCAATCATAGAAAAAGAAAATATTTGGCTTGAACCAGTCATGGTTCCAAAAGTCCCCAGAAGTACTTCTTGATGTGAATAAAGAGAAGTAGGCTTCATTACCAGCTTATGCCATGGGTCTTAGGCATGTGATTCTCTGCCATATTCTTTAAAGACATATTAGTGCTTGATGTAAGCCCAGGGATAAGAATAGGGACTTAAAGTCAAGCTTCTATGAATTATTTTAAATAAAAATGAGTAAAGTATAGAATAATTTTGAAAACCCTTTACATTTTACTGTTTATACTATAGGAGTTCAGGTATAAGCAAAATAGAATAAAATGCCTCCTCTTAAATTGTAGAGAAAGTAAAAGAGCTCATGTTGGAGTGAGTGAGAATGTAAATGAACTCCGTAAGTTTTGTACTTATTTAAAACAGTGGAAGAAATAAAAATGACAAAAAAATTATTGATTTATAAAATTGAAATTGTCAAGTGGCTAGAAAATTTTTTGTTTGTCTGTTTTTAAGTTCTGTGATTTGTTTTACTATATTGTCTGGTTGAACTTCAAACTTTCAGCTTAAGTAATTCAGGACTTAGCTTCCTGAATTTTGAGGAAAAATTGTGTGCTAGTATGCTGGGGTTGGATAGAACGTTTATGAAGGTTACGAAAGGTTGACATTTCTAATCTGTGATTTCATATTCAAATCTGAAAAAAAATGTGCATTTAAACTGAGATGATTACAAACAGATATAATTTCTTAATGTGAAAACAATACAAAAACATTACAGTTTCATTAGGAACCAAAGCAATTAACACTGAAACCTGAAATTAACAAAGAAAAAAATCATTGTTATTGAATATTACTTTACACTGTGAAGATATATCACTGTGATTGGTTTAATAAAAAGTTAAACAGACAATAGCTAAGCTAGAGGTTTGCTGGGACTTCTGGGCAGAGTGAGAGGAGAGGAATCTAGGCATGGCAGAGATGTCAGAGGATACAGAGAAGAAATAGGAGATACAAGATGGAAGATAAGTAAAAAGCCATGAGACAAAACATAGATTAATATAAATGTGTTGTTATAAAAGCTAGTGAGATAAGCCTAAGCTGTAAGCCAAGCTTACATAGCCAATAATAAGTCTGCATGTTATTCTTCGTGAGTTGGAGGGCCAAGGAAAAATCTGTCTACATGTGGCATCCAATGTGGGGGCTCAATTATCTAAACATAGGGCCTGAGACAGCTAAGAAAATTTCTGAATAAGGAGCTGTATGTGTCTCTATAAACCAGGCTGGCCTCGAACTCACAGAGATCCTCCTGGCTCTCCCTCCAGAGTACTGGGATTAAAGGCTTGCACCACTGCCTGGTTGGGAAGGCAATTTCATACATTTTTTCCTAACTTGAAGAGACTAAAATTATTTTTCGTACAGCTGATACATTTATTCACTGATAGAGAACTGATAGATCTTTTTGAAAAAGCAAATAGGGCAATATATAAAAAGACAGAGATATTCAGTCTTTCCTCAGCATTTCAAATACAAAAAGTGTATCCTACTTAACTAAATCAAAAGAAGCAAAAATATGCATAATATTTAGAGGCACTTACTATAATAAAAACTTCAGTAGAACTCCCCTGAAAGGTTCAATATTATGGAAACAGTTTTAAATTTTTAGCAAATATGCATGACTAAGTATTCAGTCATTAAAAAATTAACTGAAGAAAACAACCAATAAAATGCTGAAGGTAAAAAGGCAGAAATTCAACTTTTGCCAGTCTGGAAATAATTATATAAAGCATTTCCACATAGAGAGGAAATACAATGACAGGAATATTTGTGATATGTAATTTCATGAAGCTTAAAAAATAAATATTTCTTATTCATTTTTTTGGACACTATAAATCTGGGAGTGACCAAGGTTGACAGTTTTCTCAGGTGTCATGAAATTGGATACAATAGGCCTTTGTCAATGCAGACTTGTTGAGGCTCAAGGATTTAATTTAGATCTTATTGACTGGCCCTCAGCAGTTAAGGTTTCTTTCGAGTAGAAGTGTGCTGAAACAGAAAGGTGATTGAACCATTTAATAATATGAGCTATAAGTCTTAGTTATAGGAAAAATAAAAAGAATAAAAGCAAATGTGAGGAACTCTCTTATACAGATCAAATTAAAATGTGACCATTAGATTGTAGTCCCAAGTGGAGGTGATTATTTCTGTCACTGTGGTAGCCAGGGCAGTGGAATGGATGGTTTGCTCCTTACTTGAATCCAGGGGGAAAATGTGAAAGAATGGCGTCTTGCTGCCAGATGGCAAGAAATTCTTTTCTTCCTAACAACACCATGCAGGTTTAGCATTACATTTTTTTGCCAGCCATCTCTGAGGGGCCCTAGCTGCTTGAAAGGTCTGGCTGTTAGGTGAACATTGCATCTGAATGAACAATTACATTTGAGACATTGCAATACATTTGGACTCATTTTTAAAAAAAAAGATCACAGAATATGAGCTTTTGTCTATAGCCTGTAAATTAACTATACATAGGAAAATAAAAGGCAAATACTGGTTAGTGCTTGAGCTGCATTTATAGATATAAGAGAATCCTGCAATGTTTTCTTTAGTAATATTTAGGTTTTAATTTTCTTGTTTATTTTGACTGCTCACCCATTGTAGCTAAAGTTTTCTACAGTCTTGCCTGGCCCACAGTCAGGACAAATCTCTCTCACCCACCAGTCCTGTAGACACTCAGACCCAACTGAGTAAACACAGAGACTTATATTGCTTACAAACTGTATGGCCATGGCAGGCTTCTTGTTATCTGTTCTTCTATCCTAAATTAACCCATTTCTATAAATCTATACCTTGCCACATGGCTCGTGGCTTACTCGTATCTTACATGTTGGTACTCTTGGCAGTGTCTGGCAGTGTCTCCTAACTCAGCCTTCCTGTTCCCAGAATTCTCTTCTCTGCTTGTCCTGCTTATACTTCCTGCCTGGCTACTGGCCAATCAGCATTTTATTTATACAGAACAATATCCACAGCAATAATTTACTGTCCTCCTGCACTGCTTTGGTCACTCTGTTTCTGGATCCTGTCTTAGAGGCCAAAGGAGAGGTGTATGTTGATGACATCAGTGACAATCTACTGCATCTTGGGTGTTAGTCTGCAGGTGTTTCTATGGATGAAAAATATTCCATTCTTAGTAGTATTATGTGGTAAACTGAGTATGAGCTTGAGAACTGAAAACCTGAGTTGGAATTCTTGCTTTGTTCATACCAGATAGTGTAGTAGATAGTGTGGAAGTGGGGATGAAGATTACATGCCACCTTCAAAAACAGGTACATCCAAGGTGTTAAGAGAGCCCAAGTGTGAGGAGAGATTTATCCACTAATGATGATTATCCTAGATACTGTTCTAGTGCTGTGAAGAGACACTATAAGTAAGGCAATTCTCATAAAAGAAAGCGTTTAATTAGGAGCCTGATGATAGTTTAAGAGGGTTGGCAAATGATCATCATGATGTGAAACAGACAGGCATGGTGCTTGAGCAGTAACTGGGAGCTTTACATATTGATCTACAGAGAGAGAGAGAGAGAGAGAGAGAGAGAGAGAGAGAGAGAGAGAGAGGAGTAGAGGAGAGAAGAGAAGAGAAGAGAAAAGAAAAGAAGAGAGAAACTGCATTTGGCATGCATTTTTGAAACCTCAAAGCCTACCTCCAGCAACATAGCTACTCTAAAAAAAAAAACCACACCAAGTCCAACAAGAGCACACAAAGTCCAACAAGGCTATATCTCCTAACCCTTCTCAAATAGTTCCACTCCCTGACAGATTCAAATAGATGAACTTATGGAGGCAGTTCTCATTCAAATTACCACAGTCTACTCCCTGGCCCCCATAGGACTGTAGCCATATCAAAAGGCAAAATGAATTTGTCTAGCTTCAGGAATTCCCATACTGTTTCACGGTCTCAACACTAAAAGTCCAGTCCCTTCTGAGACTCATGGCAATTTCTTAAGTATGACCTCTTTAGGCCATACTCCAAATTTCACAATGCCATGTCTGGTGTTACAGAGTTTGTTGAGATAACTCTTCTCTTCCAGATTTGTTTACTTTAACATACTTCTCTCTCTAAGGCTCATTCCATAGCTGGTCTGTAGCTTTCCTTCTCAGGTATCCCATGGTTCTAGCATCTCTTATATCTTGTGTTCTTCAACACAATCCAGGCTTCATCTTCACAGTTTTACTCAATGGCTACTCCATGCCACCATTTAGGGTCTGTGCTGCCAAATTCTTGGCATCTGGTTTTCCTTAACTGCAGAGGAAGATTCCACGCAACCCTGTATTATATCCTTCTTGAGTCTAAATCTAGGACTACTTGGTCGAAGTCACCAAGTACTTTCTAGGGATGGAACTGGCTACCCTCCTGGAATTACATTTGCAAAATCCTTCCATTTTTATGGTTTCTTTCATTGCTTAAGATTTCATTGATTTTATTCTCATAGGTTGGAAGTTTAGCTCAGAGGGATCTTGCCCTGAGGGCACCACTATCTTTATTCCATTTTATTTGTTTGTTTTTGTTTTTTGAGAGAGAATTTCTCTGTGTATCTTTGGAGGCTGTCCCAAAACTCACTTTGTAGGCCAGGCTGGCCTCAAACTCACAGACTCACAGAGATTTTCCTGCCCCTGCCTCCCAAGTGTTGGTATTAAAGGTGTGCACCACCACTCAGCGGCTCCTTTATCCCATTTTTAATGAGGCCTTAGAAAACTTTTTGTCTCCTTGAGCAACATTGTAGTTTTGGGTGCTCTTTTTCTCCTCAAACTGTACATTTTATATTTCTCTTTGCCCCTCTTCTTTTTCATTGTGAATCTGCATGAGTGATAATTAATAACCATATGATAGATCCATCTTGAAATCTCCTCTGCCAATGATGTTAGTCCAAAACTCTTCAATTTAGCCTTTGGCGGATTTTTAGGACAAGGGCAGAAATCAGCCACATTCCTTAACAGAATATCACAAGAATAGTCTCTAGGACAGTTGCAATTGTTCCTCTCTGAAGTGTCTTGAGCTCGGTATGCATAGTTTATACTGATATCAGCACTACTGTTTTCTAAGGTCCTACTAGGGTCATATCCACTAAGCCCCATTTATACCATTCAACTGCTTTTCTAGTTCAAATTACCCAAAGCTTCCATAGTTATCCAAGTAACAACATGATCAATACTTGTCCCAGAAATATCCCACCCCTGGAACCAATCTGTCTTAGATACTTTTCTATTGTTGTGAAGAGACAACACAATCAAGGCATTTCTTATAAAAGTAAGTATTTAATTAGGAGCTTGCTGACCATTTCAGAGGTTTAGAGTATGTTCATCATTGCAGGAACTAGACAGACATGTTGCTTGATCAGTAGTGGAGAGCTTACATCCTGATCTATAGGTAGGAGAGAGAAAGAGAGAGAGAGAGAGAGAGAGAGAGAGAGAGAGAGAGAGAGAGAG
>CABHPP010106213.1:8722-29555 GCA_902168425.1 Peromyscus attwateri | reverse complement strand
CCCCCCCGCAGCCAGGCCTGCCAGTCAGAGACCTCAGTGACTGTGTGCTGCCCTCTGGAGGAAGGGGGTGGGTAAGCTGGTGTGAGCAGAGAAGCAGCCTGACACCTGCCTTTCTCCTCAGTGTCCCAGCGAAGGAAGTGCTCCCTGGCGTCATTAAACAAGGCATCAACTGCTTAGAATCCCAGGGCCCGAACACAGCTGGTGACCTCCTGCTTGGAATGGGGATCTGCAGAGGGTCTGCTAAAAGCCCTCCACCAGCTCAGGTAAGGTGCTCAGGGCTCTCGAGTGAGCGAGCGCTAAGAACAGGACAGGAGCCAAGTGGGCCAGGAGTGGGATTAGGACTTCACTCTGCTCCTCGTTGTTCTCTCTGTCTGCATCCTCCATAAACCTCCTTCCCAGGGCTCCTCACACTTTGCCCCTGCCGTGTGCCCATCCCTTTCCAGCCCTGTGTCCCCGCGCTTCCTCTTCTAAAGGAAGAGATGCTGCCTAGTTCTACGCGGGAGTACAGCTCGGATGAGTGTGATGGGCTGTGGGTCTCCATAGCAAGTGCGTGAGTGCCACACCCACGTCAGCTCTAGAACAGGTCGTGGAGACCCCATCGTGGACCTAGCCGAGTCCTGTGTCCCTTCATTCTTCCCTATCTCCAGCATGCCTTGGAGCTTCCTTGACTGCCTTCTGGCTGGTCCCAGCTGAGCTTCCTCATCTTAATATTTGATTAGGAACATTTTCAAACACGAAGCAAAAATTGAAACTCTCTGATGCATACCCCCCCTTCGCCTCTACAGCTATTTGTGAAAAATGTCTGAAAAAGTCCCCAGTCCTTTGCCTAATCACTTGTCTGCCCGTATCTGTCCAGCCAGAGCTGTCCTTTCCCTGTCTTGCAGGCATGGCTGTTCAGCGACCACCTCATCCAGCAGCAAGGGAAATGCCTGGCTGCCACCTCCACCTTAATGTCCTCCCCTGGAGCCCCAGTAATACTGCAAGCATGCAGCCCTAAAGAAGGCCAACAGGTAAGCCTCCACCCCCAGGCACAGAGGGCCAACAGCCCCCAGGGACACTGAGCGGGGGATGGGAGGCACTCACCGGGGAGTCCCATCTTGAAGCACATACTCTCAGATAAACCCTCTAGAATGAGGATCCGAGGAGCCTCCGGCGTCATCTGGGTCCAGCATATCATTTCACTCATGAGCAGACACTGTGGCTAAGTGTTTGTTTAACATTAGTCCTGCCAGTTTGAGGGCAGGAGCAATTTGTCTTGTCAGTGCTGCTTGCCCAGCCTTTGACAATAACCACAAAGCTCAAATAAGAGCTAGCTGACTCCCAGACTGCTAGACATTTCACACGGACAATCATCGCATATTCCCCCCCCACCCCAGCTACTGGTAAGATAATTCTCAACTAGCCAATTGTGCAGTGAGTGAGCCAGGACTCCCTAGACACAGGCTGTCAGCTCCCACAGCTGGGAAAGGGCGGAACTAGCCAGGATTTAAACCCAGGTCAGTGTGACTCCTAAGGCCACAGACGTAAGCCAGAACTTAACAAGGATTTCTTGACCGCTGGCTGACTGGGAATCTGAGGTCCACATACAGTGATTTGCAAGCTCACATGACTAGCCTCAGATGTGTCCTAAGAAATAGCTCAGGCTTACTTGTGGAAGCAAAAACTGATGCCCAGAAAAATGTTGTCACTTGTCCGGGGCACACAGCAGCTAGTGACAGCACTAAACGCTAGATTTCTGGAGTTGGTTCCTCTCTTCACGGCGGCACTCGTCCAGGTTAAAAGGGCTCCCTGCTCCCCAGAGCATGGGACCCAAGACCCAGGCTGCTGCAGTCCTTCCCATGCCCACCCCTCTGGTAACACAGCCTGCTGAAGGTCATGCAAAGGGTGAGGGGGGCCTGGCTCTCAGACTGAGCCTGCGGGGCTTTCCTCCCACGCTTCTTCTGTGTGCCTGGGCCAATTCTTTCTTTAGGGATGAGTGGAAGTTTGCTATTCTGTTCTGGAAAAGCAGCCAGGTTCTCTCCTTCCAGTCTTTGTGTGTGAGAGAGTCAGGGTGGGAGAGGCAGGGAAGTACTCTATAGCCTGCTTGCTGGACTGGCTGGCCGCTTTCGCTAGCTTTCAGCCTACCAGATGTAGCTCGACCTCTGCTCTTTTCTGTAGTGGGGCTGGGGCAGTCTGCCTTTCAGCTGGAGCCTAGACCCCATCCTGAGGGGGAATCCTTGAGCCCATTCACACCTCTGTTCAGGTCAGAGCTTTTCAGTGTCTGCCCACCAGCTCCCACTCAAATACTCCTCTGTAAAAGCACTTGGTGGATTGGAGAGGTGCTTGCTGCCAATCCCAACAACCCGAGTTTGATTCCCAGGACCCATATGTTCACAAGCTGTGTGTGTTGTGTTCCTACAAGCCCTGCTAGCCCTCCATCCACCACTCCCCCAGCACTCTGGGTATCATGGTTCTCTCACCACTGTGGAGGACACATGAACAGCTCTCCCAGCATCAGTACCTTCTGGATTCTGGGCTTTTCTTCCAGGTCCCAAATGAGCCTTGATTCTAACCAAGGCCAGCTGGGCTTCACGTGTCCTAGAGGTTCCTGAGAGACATTGTGCAATAATAGAGTCAGAGGTTGCAGTTCGGCCATTGCCCAGGCCCCTCGCTCATACAATAATGGGCTGCTCTATGTCTGCGCAGGCTCAGAATGGAGTGACTGGGAGAGCTAGTGAGAAAGGCTGGCTAGTAGTTCTGAGCAAAAGTAGGAATTCTACCAGCGGGTTATTCATTTGCTCATCACGTGCATGTGCCAAGGAAGAGAAGAAGGGAGAGCATGGCCCAGCTCTTGAGGAAGCTGGAAAAGAGGTGAAAGGAGCAGCCACCACATTGTTGAGAGCTAGGTGCCAAGGCAGCACTGAGCCTGAGCCCCACGCATGGGCAAGGGGAGGCCCCTCCCCTTCTCCTGGGAGAGAGGAGGCCATAGTATTCCCAGCTTGACGTTGTTGGAGGTTTGGCCAGTGGAGTCAAATGTGAGAGGCTGTCAGAGCAGTCCAGTATCCAGAGAGGAACTGGAAATGCAGGTGTGTGCATGGGGAAGCTAAGCCAAATTTTCAAGAACACCGTCTCCACAGTTGAGTACGGCTTATCCCTGTCCCCTAGCTGCCCGGTGAAAACACAGACTGTCTCCCTCCGAGCTCTGTGGGCTCCAGTTTCGTGGTGCCGAGCTCTGTCACCTCTTAGGAAGGTAAGGTGGATGTCAGAAAAGGGGTGTGGCTGCACGGAAGGAAAGTGGGCAGGAAACAAAACGTCTGTTGCTCTTCAATCTCCTCCACACGTTGAAACCTGGGCCTCTCATCCTTTCCCCATATTCCAGATAACACACCACCCTCTGTCTATGTCATCTCCTGAAATGTCCTATGGGAACGACTTCCTCCCCTTCCCTTGTCAAACTTGGGAGAAGAAAATGCTAGGATCCCTTTAGTGAGGACTCGAGTCTCCCGGCCTCACCGCACTGCATGAGCGTGACTGTAGAGGTGGCGGCCACTTCCCACCTGAGGGGACGGGGTACTCCGACTCATGATTATAGGCCCGGCCAGGCACGCAGGGTTGCAGGAAGATGAAAACTTTTTTTTTTTTCCCATCGAGAAGAGATTCACCTAGGCCAGGGCTCACTAACTAGGTGGAGAAGCTGCTAGGGGAGAAGAACCAAGACCAAGTTGGGGACTCCGGAGAGCTGGAGAATGAGAGCTCTGCCCGGAAGCAGAGAGCAGGGGGAGCCCCAGCTCAGCCCACTGATAGAACTGGGCCTTGTCTCCAAAGAGAAACTGGAAATGCAGATTTTTTATGCGATAGCTAAGCTGGGTTTTAAATGACGCCATGCAAGTCAAATAAAACACACAGCCCATGGGCAGCGCTGCTTCCTTTGATCTGTATAGTAACTCTGTGCCATGCTACAGAAGTGAACGCCCTGGAGAGGGTCCTGTCTGCTTTAGATTGGGGGGGGGGGACGGCTGGAGAGACGGCAGAACAAAGGCTAAAGTGTTTGCTGTACAATCATGAAAACCTCAGTTTGGATCGCCAGCACCACATAAAAGGCCAGGTGCAGCCTGTAATCTCAGCACTGGGGAGGAGGACCCAGGGGGAATCCCTGGGGCTTGCTGACCAGCCCGTCCAGCTGAATTGATGAGCTCCGTGTTGAATTGATGAGTTCCATGTTGAATTGATGAGCTCCGTGTTCCGTGAGATACCCTGTATCAAAAAATAACAGAGAGATGGAGGAAGACAACTCCCATCAACCTCTGTCCTCTGCGAATGAGCATGCTCACACACCTGTGCAGGAAACACATATGCAGTTACACACACACACACACACACATGAACGCACGCACGCGCGCGCGCGCGCACACACACACACACACACACACACAGAGCAAATAAATGAGTGTGGTATGTCCTAGGCATATGCAGTATTATGTATGTGCACGTGAAACGAAGGTACAAACTACTTTTTGGCCCTGTGCTGGGCACAGAGCTTGCAGCCTTGGGTATGTTGGGTAAGCACTGTATCACTGAGCCCCACTCCCAGCTCATATAATTGTTATTTTTTAATCGTTTCCTTCCTCCTTTCCCCTCTCCCTTCTACCCAGAAATGGCGAAGGAAAGGATCTTTCATCCAGCATTCCGTCAGCGGCCTCTGCCTGGAGACAAAGCCTGCCCAGCTGGTGACCAGCAAGTGTCAGGCAGATGCCCAGGCCCAGCAATGGGAACTGCTGCCACACACATGACGGTGGCCCCCAGCCTCCTGGACCTTCTGCATGAGACTTGGGGACTGGAAGGGGTTAGGGTGGGGGAGTGTCAAGCGGGCTGTTTCCCATCTCTTCACATTTCTACTGGATCATCGGTACACACCCCAACCGTGCGTTTCTCCAAAGCCCGTTCAGGGAGGGTGTGGGGGCATGCTCCACGCCCTCTGTGACAACCCAGTCTTGCTCTGGGAGCGGAGATGGTTAGTGTGCAGCTGTCCTGGGCAGAGACTCGGCAGTTGCTCCGGGCCCTTTGTCTTCTCCCTTGGCCCTTTGGGGGCCCCAGACAGTGGTGTATGGACCTTCCCCTTGTTGCCTCATAGGGACAAGGATAGAAAGCCTACAGAGGGCTAGCCTGGGGTCAACACAAGAGGACAGGTGGCAGCGTGTGTGAAGAGGCTGAAGGCAGGGGCAGCTAGAAACCAGGAAGGGTTGAGGGGCTCAGTCCAGTGGGTGGGTGAGGGAGGGATGCATCCTGGGAGAAGAGGATGGGGATTCAAAGAACACAGTGTGAAGTACCAGAAAAAAAAATGAGGTCTCTTTCCAAGACATCATCCTGTCCATGCTTTGCTAGTCCCAGGCCCCAAGCCCAACATATGCCTGCAGCCCCTCTAGGTGGCCATATTCTTAGCAAGAGGCTTCAGAGGGATCTGGGGCATCATTTATTAAGCAGACTCCACTTCTGCTTAACCGTCAGTCAGGCCATGATCTCACACTTAGGCCTTTATGACCAATTGGTACCCTGTCTGCACTAACTGGTCCTGGTCATACACCCTAGAATACCCTCGTCTTCACTCACTGTTTGGACCCCTAATTTTTCAAAGGTCTTTGCCTCTGTAAGCACAGCATCATGGGGCATGGTGGCTGGCCAGATTCGGACCCCCTTCCTGGAGTATAACCATTTCCTAATCAGTAGGAACCAAGTCACCCAGACCAAACCTCACGCTCAGACCCTTCTCCAAAGGCCAGCTGTTGCAGTGGGCTGCGAAGCTGGCTAAAGGGTCCTGTCCGTGTAGAGAATTCCTTGTTCTCTCCTCTCTCACTACTGAGAACACAGAGAACACACATTGATATCATCCTGGAATCCCGGCCACCTCCCTACCACTGGCTTACACAGTATAATCTTGGGTAATAGACTATTGGTAACCAGAACTCTTAGGGTCTTCCTCCAAAGCAAGACAGCCTAAGGAGGCCACTCTTACCCCAGAAGCAACCAGTCTTTCTTTCAGAGACCAGACAGTCACACATTCATAGGGAATCTGCAGACTCCAGAAAGTCTAGAAATCCCCGAGAATATGGCATGTGTATGTACATATGCAATTTCCTAGGTGGGGGTGGAGCCTGGATTTCCCCTGCTTCCTGGTTTCCAAAGGATCTGATCCTCTGCTCTTGCTGAGCACTGCCGCCTCTCTGCATCGCCGGCCCCCATCACCCTCCCTGCTGGGCCTGGCTTGTCCACCGCCAGAGGTTAGGAGCCAAGTACCCGGTTTATAGTACCAGCTCTGGAAGGTTCTCCAGCAGTCTCCTTCACCTTTGGCTCTCACCAGCATCCTGTCAGCAGTTCTGTGCCAAATGTGTGTGCACCCTGGGTGCAGCATAGGAGCCTCTCACCGTGTGACCAAGCTTCAGCTCCTCCTGTTACAATGTCTCATACACTGCTTTCGGCAGAACTGGCCGGGGATCCCCCGAACCCCTGGGAATCCTGCCGAAGTAAGGGGCAGAACTGGGGCCAAGGTAGAGGCTTTCCCCTAGAGACTTGGGCTCTGCTCCAGCGTGGACCTTGAGCCTGGGAACCTGGGCTTCTCTCTGTGAATGTACTGACGGCTGCTGAGCCTTGAGAAGGCCTCTCCCCGTTTGCTGTGGTCAGACCAGACTCTGCACTTGTCAGCTCTCCGTTGCGGGGACTCGGTCCAACTCTGTTTTTGCTTTTCTTCTTGACCAAAGCATGTGCCACTAAGCTGTCCCGGGGGACGCTGTCTTTATGAAACACACCTGGAATAAAACCACTTCTTACATGTCCACATGGGCCAGTGCCTTTACTTCTGACCTTGCAAGCGTTCAACTCGCTTCCACGGCCTGAGGGGAATCAGGTCCCTGTCCTGTAAGAGTGAATGAAAGTGAACATGGCAAGGTGAGTGCTCTCCTGTCCCTGACATAGCTGTTCTGAGGGGAGCCAGCAAGTGGCCTTGCTACTGGAGCAAGCTGGGACCCAGGAAGCAGTGTCAGGCTGAGCCCAAGTTCCTTGCTTCATCACGCAGGCCCTGTTGCTGCTTAGAAATAAAAACCCGGGCCGGGCAGTGGTGGCACACCCCTTTAATCCCAGCACTCGGAAGGCAGAGCCAGGCGGATCTCTGTGAGTTCAAGGCCGGCCTGGTCTACAGAGCGAGTTCCAGGAAAGGCGCAAAGCTACACAGGGAAACCCTGTCTCGAAAAACCAAAAAAAAAGGAGCAGTGCAAGAATAGATATGGCCATCCCACCATGCTTACCTTTCAACAATTCTCTTCTTCCCTGGGAACCATCCTAGTCCCTCAGACCTGCCCTTCTTCCTGCTCTGTACACAGGAAAACATTCGGGCATGATGGCCTTCCTGGGTAAAAACAGTGACATCATTCTAGAAGAGTCCCACCAGCCTGGGCTTGCTTGATCGCGTAGCAGATGCTCTACCTAACAGTTTCCATGGAAACCAGCAGACAAACTCCACCTTTTCTGTGATCGGAAGTTGAGCCTACCCTGATAAAAATAAGGACTGACTTGGTGTGTGTGTATAAACTGCAGTGGAAGTCCTCGGCACTCAGGAGGCAAAGGTGGGTGGATCTCTGTGAGTTCAAGGCCAGCCTGGTCTACAGAGCGAGTTCCAGGACAGCCAGGACTATTACACAGAAAAACCCTGTCTCAAAAAACCAAAATAAAAATAAATAAATAAATAACAACAACAACAACAAAAATAAACTGCAGTGGACAGACCAGAGTGTTGCTACCAACCCCTCCCCACACATGAACACACACACACACACACACACACACACACACACACACACACACACACACGCGCATCTCAGGGTAGCTAGTCTGGGATTCTTCAAAATGATTCCTAGACCTGAAAGGCCTAGAGCAAATCCCTGGCTGGCTGCAGAGCACTCAAGTTGGCTACAGTCTCTGGTGCTTGCTGAAGCTGCCGGCCACACTCTTTGCTTGGGGCTGATTTGTCCTTCCTTTCCCTCTGGGAGCCCAGCTACCTACCATCGACTAGTTAGCTCAGTGTCTTAGGTAGGGTTGCTATTGCTGTGAGGAGACACCATGACCACGGCAACTCTTATAAAGGAAAATATTTCACTGGGGCTGGCTTACAGTTCAGAGGTTCAGTCCATTGTCATCCTGGCGGGAATGGTGTGTGTGCAGGCAGACATGGTGCTGGAGAGGTAGCTGAGAGTTCTACATCTGGATCCGAGAGCAGCAGGAAGAGACCGTGAGCCACTAGGCCTGGCATGAGCTTCTAAAACCTCAAAGCCCACCCCCAGTGACACACTTCCTCCAACAAGGCCACACCTCCAATAATGCCACTCCCTATGAGTCTAGGGGGCCATTTTCATTCAAACTACCACACCCAGCTAACTACTGGCCATTAATCACAGTTCTCCCATAAGCCTGCAGGACAGTCTGGGGCTGGGGACATAGGAGCAATGTCTGTGCTAGGGTCAACCTCCTGCTTGTCCAGCAGAAGGCAGTTCCTGGGTCCTAAAGATTTGGCTTCAGTTCGTTGTCTGTCTGCCTGGTTCAAGGCAGGTTTTTTGTTGACTGGCTACCGTGGTACAAAGCACGGAACTCAGGTGCTCCCTGCCCCCCTGTGCCCCCAGTCACTTGGCTCTGGTCTTCAATAAGGCTCTTCCTTTTGCTCTCCATTTATACCTGTGAGAAATTATCCAGACAGTTCCACTGCCCATCAGGAGGCCTCAGGATTCTTCCACAGCCCTGGCTGGGGTGTGGTCCTCTCCCACCAGGGACCAGGAAAGGAAACCTGGAAAGGCCAGAGTTCACAAGGTCCCTATGACCACACCCAACTGTTGTCTGGTGTTTGTCCCCGGTGTGTGAGTCACACTGGTGTCTGAGTCACCGCTCTTCCAGGAGGAAGGGGACCCAAACAGCTTCTCTCATGGTAAGAGGACCTCCCTGCCAGGAGTTAAGACCTGGCCATGGAGCAGTGGTCCAGATTCCTCTCTATCAGAGGCATCTATGGAAGCCTTCTGTCCTCTTCCTTTGGGAGGGAGAGCACAGGGTTAGTATATTTCCTGAGGTTTTGTTTTTGTGTTTTTGTTTGAGACAAGAGTCTCACTATGTAGCCTTCACTGTTCTGGAACTTGCTGTGTAGACCAGGCTAGTCTTGAACTCACAGAGATCTGCCTGCCTCTGCCTCCAAGTGCTGGGATTAAAGGCGTGTGCCACCCTGCCAGGCTGCCTCAGCAAGATTCTGATGCATGCTTTTCTGGTTTGGTTTGATTTGGGTTTCTGTTTGTTTCGGTAAGGTCTCATATAGCCTAGGCTGACCTCAACTGGCCATGTAGCCAAGGATGACCTTGAACTCTTGCTCCTCTTAACCCCCACTTCCCAAGGGCTGGCATTACAGGCTGGAGCCACTGTACCCTGTTTGCCTTCTCCTTTTTGAGTAAGCTGGTTTGATGACTGAAGTAAGTTCTGACCTCCTGACTAGAAGTTGTGGGCCACAGCCTGGAGCAGAAGGCTCCGAGCTATGTGCTGCGGCCTCACATATACTAAGCAGGGTGGCTGCCACAGGGTTTAGTCAGTGATGGATCCCTCTGGAGCAGGGGTGGGTGGGAGTCCAGGCTGAGGGCTGCCTCCGAGGCAGCTACCACATGCCAGCATCCCTTTCTGTGATTTATGAGTCTCCTCCCCGATAGCAGCCACGTGTGGCTGCCTTCCTCCTAGACAAGCTTCCACCCCGAAGACCCATTCATCAAGGAATCAGTGCCACACCATCAGCTTCTGTAAGTTACATGGTGGGTCCTTTCTATGGCTCCTTCACCCAGTGACCTCAGAGCTGTTCTGCTGTTTCCTGGGCATACACTTACAGTCGCACATTTTAACTTTCTCAGTCCTTCCTACAATTCTTTGAGGTCACACCATCTACAAAGAAGGAAAGGACTCCCCCAGACATTAACACACTCATTCAAGATTGCCCAGTGAGGGCTGGAGAGATGGCTCAGTGGTTAAGAGCACTGGCTGCTCTTGCAGAGGATCTGGGGGGTTTGGTTCTCAGCACCCACATGGCCGATTCACAACCATCCGTAATTCCAGTTCCAAAGGATCTGATGCCCTCTTCTGGCCTCTTCAGACACTGCATATACATGGTACACAGACATACAGGCAGGCAAAAACACTAATATACACATAAAATAAAAATAAATAAAATCTCTTGAAAAATTTTAAAGATCGCACAGTTCACAGAAGACAGAGTCAATGCTCAGATCGTGAGCTCTGGGCCAGCAGGATGGATTAACAGATGAAGGCACTGGCCGTCATAGAAGCCCCAGGTCCCACATGGTGGAAGGAGAGAACCGACTTCTCCATATTGTCCTCCGACCTCATACATGTGCCATGCATATGCACTGCATGCACACAAAAAAATAAACAAATGTTTAAAATTATGATAGGTGCTGGAGAGATGGCTCAGAGGTTAAGAGCACTGGCTGTTCTTCCAGAGGTCCTGAGTTCAATTCCCAGCAACCACATGGTGACTCACAACCATCTGTAATGAGATCTGGTGCCCTCTTCTGGCCTGCAGGCATACATGCAGACAGAACATTGTATGTATAATAAATAAATAAACCTTAAAAAAATAAAAAATAAAAAAAATTATGATAGGAGGCTAAGGTGGGAGAAGTCCTGTAAGTTCAAGGCCAGCCTGGCTACAGATCTTACCATAAAGCAAAGAAAATAAAACAAAAATACTATTTGACCCAGGATACTCACTTTTTACCATACTAATGGCTTTTTATGTCTTGGTGTAGTCAGAAGGTTTCTCTAGTCCCACTTATAAAATAATCACTCAGAGGCTTAATATTATTTATAACTGCTTGGCCATTAGCTCAGGCTTATTACTGACTAGCTCTTACACTTAAATTAATCCATAATTCTTATTTATGTTTAGCCACTTGGCTTGGAACCTTTTCTCAGTTAGACATTCTCATCTTGCTTCCTCTGCATCTGGCTGGCAGCTTCTGATTCTGCCCTTCCTCTTCCCAGCATTCTCCTCGTCTGGTTGCCCCGTCTATACTTCCTGCCTGGCTACTGGCCAATCAGCTTTTTATTTATCAACCAATCAGAGCAACACACATTCACAACATACAGAGCAACATCCCACAGCTTCTTGGTTCTGAGTTCACATCAACCCTGGAATGTTTGTGCTGTTGGCCCCATGGTGAGGACACTGAAGACCACACACAAACTCACACACTTTCACTGAAGTCTCCCCCACCCCTGTGTCCCTCATCCCATCCCCTTCCCTGGACAGATGCTGAGAAGCTTCAGTTATTTCGGGCTCAGTTATTACATCATCTTTTACATAGGCAGAAGCAAGTGGAGAGGCTGAAATGCCCAGAGACACAAAGAATAAACATGCTAGACCTGAGGACACCGTGTCCCTCACCATAGGGCTGGAAGCGGCTGCTGGCAGTCTGCCTGACATCAGTACCTTCTGGAGCTCAAGACGGTGAAACTTGTCTGACTGGCCAGCTCCACTCCTCACACCCCAGCCAGACTGCCTTTCCCTAGCTAGTCTCCCGCCATTGAGTCTGTCCATCTTCAGATGTTAGTTTATGTTTGTTCAGATCTGTATACACCAAGACCTGTGGGAACAGAGGTTTCATGGAGCGCAGTGGGATTACCCCAAGTGTGCACCAGGTACCTGGGCTCTGTGTACTTACCTTTACTTGATTAGAACCAAAAGTGTCCATCCCGATTATTTCCTGGCTGCTTTAATGTGGGACCACCAATTGGACCCCCGGGGAGGTCCAGCCTTGCAGAAGCAAACCATCACTCCAGCCCTGGCCTAGCCATTTGGTGGTATTTGAGCCTCAGTATCCTCAGAAGAAAAAAAAAAATGGGCCTGGCATGGGGGCAGATGAAGTGGGGCAATGCCGTGCGGCCTTCTACCCTGGAAAGTCTTCGCAGCAGTCTGGGGTGTATCAGGGCATGTTTCTATGACCCTGGCTGCTTACCCACAACATGTGGACTTTCCAGCTGCCTAGGACCTTCCCCAAACATCAGGGGAAGGCCTTTCAGCTCAGGCACAGTGGCCCAAGGGGGTGGAGGTCAGCCAGGAATAGAAAATGTGAGAGTCCTGGCATCCACTTCTGCTCTGAGCTGCCCATTGCTAATCTGCCTACGAAAGCTTTCTTAGAGTATTGCTTTTATCTTTGGGGAGGCCTGAGAAGTAAGTTGGTCAGTGGATTTCTATTCCAAGCAGGCCTTGAATATCCTCAGCAGATGGAGGCCAGGAGGAAGACCAAGAGGCAGGGAGGGTGCTTTTATGTGGGGGTCTTCAGAGCAGAACTGGTCCCTCCCTCAGGTACATCCCCTAACCTGAAGCAAAGAAGAGGGACTGTGGTCCTAGCCTGGGCCTCTGCTGGGGACTCTTGGAGATACGATGAGAGTAGGTGACCTTTGAAAGTGAACTGAAGTCAATGCCTAGAAGGGGGCCTGGTACTCAAAGGAAAACCTGGTTCAGGGCTGTGGAGATGAAAATATTTGCCTTGTTCACAGCTGGACCACCAGAGTGTGGCACCAAAAATTTCATCAGTAAATATTTGCAAATGAGTGAATGAGGCTCCGTGTAAGGCAAAATGGATTCATCTAGAAAGAAGTCGTGTGCTGGTTAGTTTTTTTGTCAAGTTAACACAAGCTTGGGTCATCTGGGAAGAGGGAGCCTCAAATGGGAAAAGGCCTCCATCTCATTAGTCTGTTGGGGGCGTTTTCTTGATTAATGACTGATGTGGGAGGGCTCAGCCCACTGTGGGCAATTTCCCCTGGGTTGTATAAGAAAGGAAATTGAGTAAGCCATGGAGAGCGAGCCAGAGAGTAGTACGTTCCTCCATGGTTCCTGCTCTGGCCTCTGTTGGTGATGGACTGTGAGCTGTAAGTCAAGTAAACCCTTTCCTCCCCAGGCTGTTTTGGTGGGGTGTGTCATCGCTGGACTAGGGGGCAAACTGGGATATCTTTCTTGAGTCTGACCTTAGCCCCAGGTCAGTGTCTGTAGGAGTCAAAAAGGGAGCAAGCACATTGATGTTGGCATGGGGATAAACACCTGTAATCCCAGCATTACAGAGCGGAGGCAGGAGGACTGTGAGTTGGAGGGTAGCCTGGGTTACGTAGACTGTCTGACCTTCCTGCCTCCTCTTACAAAGACAGGTGTGCACTGAGCTTGTCGACTTTGCAGGTCAAGAAGCCTGGCCTGCATAGTGAGACCTTTTCTCAAAAATAAAATGAATAAATGAGTGGCAGGTGTTTCATGAGGTTTGCTAGATCCTGGCTGAGGGGACCTGCTGGGGGCTCCCTGGCTATCTGCTCTTTCATCTTGAGTCAGGGTTATTTGTATTAGAGCTGCCTGCAGGTTTGCTGTTTGTTCGGTTTTTTTTATTTTTTTATTTTTTTATTTTTTTTTATTCATTGAATTACAGACTCCGTGAAGACAGGCATAGCCACAGCACCTAGTACAGTGCCAGGCACACAGTAGGTATTCAATAAATGCTTGCTGAATAAATGAATGCGTGGGCATGCATGACGATAAAACTGCAGTCCCTTGATTCTGCGAGTCAGAGTTTGAGAACACACGCCGGCTTCCTCTCCTAATTTGTCTTGTTGACTTGGCTTTTTTATGAAATCAGGTGAGGTTTGACCCAGTGCAAATTCTTTTTCATCAAGAGCAGGAGACTCAGCATTTGCAAGTTAATGCCAAATCAGTAGCAGATTAAACAGACAATGAGTGTGAGTTCCTGGATTCCACAGTGGAGAAGATGCGCAAAGCCCACATGAGAACGGCCTCGCTAGTTAGCTGTCTGACATACTAATGAAGTCCTGAAAGGGCTAAGGCAGTGGAGGCTGCAGCTTCCAAATTGGGCAAAGTGGGGAAGGCTTTCCTTTAAACTGGCAGCAGAAAGAAGCTCACAGAGGTTTCTCTGCCCAAGCGGGGCCTTCCGCAAGCTTTAGCCCAGGGCTATGTCTCAGTTCAGGACAGAGGAGTCTCATTTATTTGCATACAAATTGCAAATGTCTACAGTCTTCGCTCAAACAATTTTTAAGTGAAATGTTATTGCTTCCCCGAAGGCTATAATTCCTGACTTTTTCTCGTCAATATTCCTCTCACTTAAGCAGCTAACTCACATTGACCCAGATTTTCCATCCCAGGAGTGCACAGGAGAAAGGAAATGGGGAAAGAAAGGGGGTGTGGGTGGTGGAGAGAGCCTGCCTTTAGGATGCCCAGGACCCAGTCTGGGTGCTTATAAGCATTAGTTCATCTAATTCTGCAGCAACTCGATGGGCTGGACCCTGTGCTTTTCTCTATCTGTAATGAAGAAATCCGGGCTCTGAGAGTCACCCAAGGTCATACAGGCAGGAAAAGGCTGGGCCTGGAATCCTAAGATACCTGACTCCCAGAATTCATTCTTAAATTATACCATCTCTGAAAAACACATATTCTTTACATTTCTTTAAATATTAAACAATCCTGTTAAAATTGTTGACAATTGTGCTCAGGGGTCTACTGCCTCTTCCCTGGACTGTTTTGAAATGTGACCATGCGGCAAACTCTCTGGGAGCAGCAAGCGTTTGAGGGATTTAGTGCAAAGGAGAATACGGGCCATAGAGTTTGTGTCTTTAAGGATTTCAAAGTGGCCCTGGGGAGATGCTTCAGTGGATTAAAGTGCTGACCTAGCCAGCATGAGAGCTGAATTCAGATGCCCAACACCCACAAAAAGTCGGGCAGCCATGGCAGCCAGCCTGTAATCTCAGCCCTCAGGGCAGGGGAAAGAGGCTCTCGGGCAAACTGACTAGCAAGACGGGACTGGCCAGTTCTGGATTCAGTGAGAACATGCTTAGCAAACAAAGTGATGAGCAATCAAGGGACCTCCATATGTATGCACACATGTGGGGATATGTACTCACACACATGTATGTTCACACACATGCAAGCATGCATACATACATGCATGCACACTACACACACATACATGCGAAGAAGGAGCATTTCAGAGTAATAACAGAGAATCAAGCCAAGTGTGGGGCCTTCTCATTGAGCATCTGCCCTTCCAAGCTGCACAAGCCAGCCCTGAGGCAAGGCCCCAGGCTGAATGCTCATCTGCTGTGTCCTGGTGTCTGGGACTAGCTCTGGTATATGAGAAATGTTCAAAGCCTGTAGGTAAAGTAAATAAAATGATACATGTTTATCACCCAGTGCATACCAATAGTGCATATCAAGTACTATTCTGGGCACAAAGACAGTAGTAAACAATACATGCAAAGGCCCTGGGCTTCCAGATGCACATATTCTAGAGGCACAGAAAAAAAAACAGTGCACTAGAAGATGTACAGGGTTGTTCTGATATACAAAGGCAGAAAACAAAGCAAAATGATGGGACTGAGTCACTAGGAAGGTGGCCTACAGGGGTGGGGCTGACTCCTTGGGGGCAGGAGTTGGCTTTTGATGCAAGTTCCAGGCCACCACCTGGAAGAGCTTCCAGGTGCAACATTCATGTAAAGCCTGGCGGAGGCCGATGCTGGCCCAAAGCAGGGAGCAGTGGTATGCACCAGAGCTGGGGTAAGGGGTGTGGAGCCAGGATGATCCCTGGAGTTTGCTGGCCAGCCTAGCTGAATTGGTGAGCTCCAGGTTCAGTGAGAGATCCTGTTTCAAAAATAATGTAGGAGGCTGGAGAGAATGCTCAGCAGGGAAAGACCCTTGCTGCCAAGTTTGATGACCTGAGTTCGATCCCCAGGATCCACATGGTAGGCAAGCAGACTCTTCCAAGTCACATATGCCCCGTCCCCGTGTTGTGGGATATTTGATCTCACTGTGAAACCTGAGACTGTGTTAATAAAATCAACCTTGGATCGGGGGGGGGGGGGGGGGGGGGGGTGTAGAGTCAGCTAGTTGACAAGAATTGCCATAGAAATTACTGAGGAACCAGGAAGATGGACAGAGAGACACCCGGACAGGAAGGAGTAGGGACTTGGATTTTGTGGTCTTTTTGGGTTTGGGATGGCTGGAGAGACTTCTCTTGCTGGGTCTCTGGCCAAAAAGGAAGATCAGGTTGCTTCTCAGCTTCTCTGAGCTAGCAGGTTTTCACCCCAACATCTGACTTCCGAGTCTTTATTGGTAGATAGAACAAAAGAGACTTAGTAAAAACTACATTTGGCTGCAGTGGTAGAGCTGGTGCTGGCAGGACCAGAAATCCAGCCAGGCCAAGGCGTTAGCAGGATGCAGACTGCAGGGCCACAGGGCAGTTAAAATATTGTAGATTCAGGTGCAGCCACTAAGACCATGAGAAAACAACACACACACACACACACACACACACACACACACTAAGTAAATTTTGAAATAAATAAATAAAGCTGGGTGTATCAGTGCATGCCTTTAATCCCAGCACTCAGGAGGCAGAGGCAGGCAGGTTTCTGTGAGTTGAAGGCCATCCTGGTCTATATAGCGAGTTCCAGGACAGCCCAGGCTATGTAATAGAGAGACTCTATCTCAAAAACACCAAACAAACAAATACATAAATAAAATTTAAAAATAAAGTAAGGTGGGGAGTGATCGAGTAAGACATTCAGTGCCTAACTCTGGCCTCCATACACGTGTGTACACATGTTCTTGTGCATCCTATACACACACACATGAATATGTACATAGGTACACACACACACACACACACACACACACACACACACACAGTACAATTGGATGGCTCTATGGACAGCCATGTTCCTCATTGAGAGGAAGAAGCTGTTTGTTCTATGCGAAGTGTGAAGTGGCTGCTTTGGGGAAATGGAGGCCTTTTAATCAGGTGGCTGGCACCCCTGGTTCCATTGGCGCCCCCAGACCCACCCATGCTCAGGCACAGTTTGCTTACATGGGTCGGATGAGCTGTACCCCTTTTCTCATTTGGGTTTTGGTCCTTTGCGACAAGAGGATGTTGACTAGAGGTTACAGGGTTACCTTGAGGAGGGGAAGCTGGCTGTTGGGAACCAATGAGGAGCCTGAGCCAAGGCCCTAGTGATTAGGGTCCAAGTAGGAGGATGCGTAAGAACAAAGGCAGGGACTGGAGACCCCAAGGATTGTCTTTTTCCCCTCCTAGCCCCAGAGGTCCACGTCCCGTCTCATGTAAGTATGACTGAGCTCAGCGGGGAGACAAAAGTGAGTTAGATTTGCCGGCCTGGAGGTCAAGAAGAAGAAAGTGAGAAATCAAGTGAAAACAGCCGGCTGCCTGGACCCTGAGGAAGCGGGAGGAGCAGCTTCTTTGGGTGGGCTCCGCAGGGACAGGGGTGATGGGCTCAGCTTGCTCTCAAGGTGAGAGGTGATGCCATGGAGTAAGGTTCTCAGCCAATCTACATGGGAAACATCTGGGTCTTTGGCCTCCCTTGCTCTGTCCATGTGACCTATGAAATGGTATAATTAATTGCTAGTTTCAAAGACCCACTTTTGCAAATCACCAGTGACCCCAACCACCCCAGAGACTGGTGGCTCTCTGTTAGGAGTCCCTAAAGTTAGGATGACATTGTGGGTCCCCTTTGTGACTGTGTACTGCCCAGACCACATAAGACCCCGGAGTCACATTGAGAAGCTTGGGACTAGGTCAGACGACACATGTGCTTTCTGCTTTGGGGATGCCCACACGGAGGCTGGGCTTCGTTGGTAGCATCATAAAAGCTGGCATTGTACAGCCGCCGTCAGATCACAATGGGGAACGCCCCTTTCAGCAGGCACTGTGTCTGGCCAAAGGCAGTCTGGGGAGGGGCGTGAGCAGGGGTTGCTAAGTGTCACCGGGATTTAGTTTGATTCATAGCCCTGGGTGAGGCTCAGGAGTGTGTCAGAAATGCAGCTTCCCAGCTTCTGGTGTGTGCCTCCAGCAAGCAGCCAGACCAACAGTCCACAGCAAAAGCTCCCTTTCTCAGGTGTGGTGGCACATACCTGTAATCTCAGAACTCAGGAGGTTGAGGCCAGAGGACAGCAAGGTCAAGGCCAGCCTGGGCTACATAGCCAGACCCTGTTACAAACACAAACAAAAAGACCTCCCGGCTCAAAAGCTTTTTGTGACTTCCACAGGCATGGCTCTGAGAAGTCAGCACTCCTCTAGCTAGGTTGCCATCAGGAGGGACAGAGGGGAGCATGAGGGGGTTGTGTAAGAAGTAAAGGCTGAGGTCTGCAGCAGCCAAGGCAGGCACAACTTCACAGTCCGTCCTCTTCACCTTCTTAAAGTTGTCAAGATGGGACATCTCACGTATATGAAAAAGCGACTGTTATCTACCACCCACTGTCAGCAATTACCGGTTTGTGACCACTCCAGCTACACCTTCCTGCAGGGTTGTGTGGAGCGAACCCCAGGCATTGTGCCAAGGCATCTGTAAATATTTCGGGGTATCTCCTAAAAGATAACAAATAATAACCCTACGGGGGCTGGGATGTGACTCGATGGTGGAATGCTTGCCGTGGCTCTACCTGCCGACATCACAGAGAATAACCAAAATGATAGTAAGGGGCTTGTTAACCAAGCTTGACAACCTGAGTGTGATCCCCAGGGCCCCGGATGGTAAAAGGAACTTACTGACGCCTGTAAGCTGTTCTGTTGTTCTCTGACCTCAACAAGCATGCTGTAGGGCATGAGCATTCGCACGCACGTGCGCACACATAGTAAATAAATGTAAAAAAAAAAACCAATAAAAATGACAATAACTGTGTCATTGTTAGTAAAGCTTCAAAACAGCAACAACAGCAAAGCAGCCTTCATCCTGGGGCAACCAGATGCAGGTGCTGACTTCTCCTTTGTCTCCAAGCTCTCTCAGGATGCGGTGGCAGATGCAGAACCACTCAGGAGGCGATGGAGGAGACAGCACTCACTGCACAGTGGGATCTTACCGATGTGCTTGGCAGCCTTTCAATTTAGAGCCCTTTGTGATATGACATAGTAGAAAACCAAAGCCGCCCTCAGAGTTTACCAAACCTCCTGGCATGAATCAGGGACGCAGGGCGAACCACAGAGTGTCTACATGAAATGTCACTCCCTATCTATGAAGCTGGGCTGCCAGAGGGTCCCAGGCCTCTAAGAGGCAGAGGCCAGTTGATGGCAATAGGAATCTTCCCAGACTTCATTCTGTTTATTCAGTAGGATTTATCAGTAGCACTAAATGTTAGTAAAGCAGAATGCATAAGAGCCCAGGAGCCTCGTGGCTGTGTGATGGTGGTAGCACTCACTGAGCTCCCCTCTACCCAAAGATGAAGCCACAGTCAAAGGGAAGGAGAAGCAGCCCAGCTGCCATCTGAGGACTGTCACAGGAATGGGAAGTCACCTATGTGGATGTGTAGGGTTAGCAGGGGGACCATGCAGGAATGACCCCAAGCGGGGGGACTAGAGCCCAAGCAAAGAGAAGATGTCAATGCTGAGAGTGACCAGAAGGCTAGCATCAAAGCCTCTCCCCAAGTCCCTCCCTCCCTCCCTCCCTCCCTCCCTCCCTCCTTCTCTTTGTGTGTGTATATTTTTGTGCATCATGTCACAATATGTGTGTTGACATGTGAGTGCCACAGCATGTGTGTGGAAGTCAGAGGACAACTCTGGGTGTCGATCCTCACCTTCCATCTTGTTTGCACGCGTCAGGCTACCTGCAGGAGTTCTTGTGTCTCTGTCCCCCATCTCGTCATAGGAGCTCAGGTTTTAGACACACACTACCATACCCGGGCCTCAGCGGATTTGGGGGATGCAACCTTAGGTCCTCACACTGGCACAGCGACTGCTTTGCCCATTGAATCATCTCCCCAACCCCCCACCCCATGTTTCTATTAAACCTTTTGGTGCTTACCAGATCTAAGGGCAGCTGCTCAGAAAACCACTCATTGGAAGGGAGGAGGTGGTCTGTGTGGGCATGCCAGAGTGACCTCCAATGGGTAGCTCTAGGACAGCACGCTCTAGCTACTTTGGGGGCCACCAACACTGGCCCCTGGTGATACCACGGAAATGCTCTCCTGTCACACAGGCCACACAAATCTCTTACGTGTAGTTCTGTTGGGTGCTACAGTTTCACACAAAAGAAAGAGGCCGTTTCTTTTCAGTCTTGAAAATGTTTGTCCTTAATGGCCTTTTGGTACCAGCACCTCAAAGCCCCTGCGAACACTCCTCTGTCATCGAAACTGTGACCCGCCATTGGGACTGGAGTGATGGTGGGTGACTGTGGCAGCTCCTCCTGGAACCACATCATGATGGAAGTGGTGGCTGTTTCTGACAGGCATCTGGGCTCACAAAGGGTCAAAGGAAAAGTAATCTCTGGGATGGCCAGGGCCACCGAGGGGACCAGTGTTACTGGTGTTCTCCGCCTTGTCACACTGGAGCAGACACTGGAAGGCTCACCCACACTTTCTTTCTCTGAGACCACAGGAGCAATACAGTCGGCTAGGTGTAGGCGGTTTCTCTGTGTCCTGGCAGCTGCTCCCAAATAACCACTCAGAGACTTATTATTAATTATAAATGCTCAGCCAGTAGCTCAGGTTTATTACTAACTAGCTCTTACAACTTAAATGAACCCATTTCTATTAGTCTATATGCTGCCCCAAGGCTCGTGGTTTTTACCTCTCCTGCATGTCCTGCTTCCTTTCCATCTGGCTGGTGACTCCTCTGACTCTGCCCTTCTTCCCAGCATTCTCTGTCCCGAAAATCCTGCCTAGCTGTGGGCCAATCAGCTTTTTATTAACAATGGGAACAATACATATTTACAGTGTGCAAAGATTGTTCCACAGCAGCTAGGCCTGGAGTCCTGTAGCAGAGCAGGTACTCCT
>CABHPP010106211.1:0-19751 GCA_902168425.1 Peromyscus attwateri | reverse complement strand
AGGAGGAGGAGGAGGAGGAGGAGAAGGAGGAGGAGAAGGAGGAGAAAGAGAAGGAGAAAAGGAGGAGAAGGGGAAGGAGAAGGAGGAGGAGGAGGAGGAGGAAGAGGAAGAAGAAGAAGAAGAAGAAGAAGAAGAAGAAGAAGAAGAGGAGGAGGAGGAGGAGGAGGAGGAGAAGGAGGAGGAGAAGGAGGAGAAAGAGAAGGAGAAAAGGAGGAGAAGGGGAAGGAGAAGGAGGAGGAGGAGGAGGAAGAGGAAGAGGAAGAAGAAGAAGAAGAAGAAGAAGAAGAAGAAGAAGAAGAAGAAGAAGAAGAAGAAGAAGAAGAAGGGAATCAGCGTTCTCAGTGATAAAACACAGGTCCTCCTATACCAATTTCACTAGTTCCTTCATTTGGTGTCTCACACCTCACAAGATTGTTCGTGCAAGTATTACAGCCTGGATAGAAATGTATCCCGAAAGCTGGGAGGCAAGGTATACACAAAGTCACACCACACAACAAACCTCACACAGGAGAATTATTGAGAGAGAAAGAACCAGGAGGGTGGCTGCCTCTGCTTGAGTGAGAAAGAGCAGAGAACTGAGCAGAGGGCAGGGCTTATATGGAGTTACTTAGGGAGGGTGTGGAACTTTTCATGTGAAGCCTTTCAGGGTAAAGATTGGTACAATTTCATGTCTAGAGATTGGGCTTTTTACTCTGTATGGTAGGGACAGGGCACAGCTATTAGGGAAGTTAGAGTGGCCTATGGGTGGAACTTGGCTGGTGGAGATCTTCAGGGGAGGGTTATGGCTACTCATGTGGCTTGAGATGCTTATATTATACCCTTTTTTGTTTATTGTTGATATACAATCAGGTCACAAGAAAGGGGATGATGTGATCATCAGACTACTTCCTGCTTAATCAGGGCATCGATGCCTTTGGGTGAACTTGATCTTCATCAGGGACTCCCCAGGGGTCGGCCTCTGGCTCTGTAGCTAGGGCCTGGTAATTCTGTAATGCCAACTGATTGAATGTCTGGCTAGAAACCATTTGAAACTGCTGTGGAAGAAATCTAGAGAAGAATTTTATAAGACAGCTCATGACTAGTAGGATTAAGAAAAGGAAGTGAAAGGGGATTTAAAAGGGTAGTATCCAGTTTCAGATTGGGATGTTATGAGCCACTCGCCAGAGGCATTGATCTGTTTCTTATGCTTTTAGAGAACCATCTGGAGTTGTCAGATTTTGTCTTTTACTATACTTGACTGATTGATATAGAAGCAACATTCAACCCTGAGGAAGAGACAAAGACCATCTCTTTCTGTTGTTAGTGAATTTAATCTTCTACAGTTTTGTAGCACATATGGGGGCCATTGAGTCTATTTGATCCTAGAGGGTAAGGATGTTCTGAGCCACCCTTGGAGATCCTGGATGAACTAAGAGGAAAACCAATGGTAAATAGCTATGGAACTAGTCAGTCATGCTTCTCGAGTGGCAGTGGCAGCAATAATACTTAGTAATGCTATAGAAGATTTGACCTGAACTGCTCCTCTGTCTGGCTATGTTGGCATGAACCCAGTGCTGGAAACTGTCAAGAGCTCTTTAGCAGGTACCACACCACAGTTTTAGAAAAAAGGACACCAGGATACAATTCCGAAACCACCCATCAGGTAGGCAGTAATGAACGTGAGTGAATCAGAGAACCAAGTATTGTGAATGTTTGGGCATAGGGACTGGGTACTAAGAGTTAAGGTATTGTTGTATTGTGTGGGATTCAGTGTGTCCACAAAGAATTTCCTGATGAGTTAAGGCAGTCTATGATATTGAAGAGAGAGATGTGGGAGAGACAAAGGATGGTAGTGATATTTAGCTTAGAGCAATTATTGAGACATAAGGCAAGAGAGTGTAATAAGACAATGGGTGAGGCCATGAATGGTGATAATGAGTTTGACCCAGGAGTAACACACAGCCAGTATTCTCCAAAGCAGTCAGGCAGAGCATTATTTAGTAGCTGATATGCAGAAACTGAGGTCTGAAGCAGAAGATGATATGACAGGGAGGTGGGATCAATATAATCTAAAAGGCCTGATACTAAGGATGTAATGACCACTGTGAAGCTTCTACAGGGCCTATACCTAGAGTTTTAGAGACTGGAATGTGTACTCTCTGTATTTTGATTGTACCTGATGGGCAGCTGTGATGAATGCAACAGTGAGTTTACCAGTGACCTCCATCTCCCACCTGGGGTGCCATGGATCATTAATTAGAATACACTAGATTGATCATTTTACATAAAATAGAATGCCTTTCTGAATATGCATCATGTCTCCTAGAGGACAATAAGGGCAGCCTCCATAAGTCTCTGACCAATGTCTATAGTAATCTCTAGTTTGATTATAGAGAGAGGTGATTTAGAAGTCCATTTAGGTGTTATAGGGATAAGTATATCCTTTTGACAACCTGCTGGTGAGCAGTCTTCAGACCGCACCACACTGGTAGTCTGGTAGAACCATTAAGTATAGGTTTCCCCAACCTTTGAAATCTTAATATAATAATAAGATAAAGGGTAAAATACATCTGAAACATTTTTTATTAACTTAAATCACTTTTTTATACCTTCAGAAAGTTCATTTATATGTCTTAAATACTTTCTTATGCCTTTAGAACTTTCTTAAGCTTTCATAATCTCAGACCTTTATACACTTTCTTAGACTCTCAGAAGTTATTGAAGCTTTTATGAATAGCCTCTCCTGGGCTCACTTTAAGAACCTCAGTTCTGCCACACACGGCCAAGTCTTAGTTTCTTTCCATTACTGCTTCATGTCTTTTAAAATCTAATACCACCTAGATGACTCTTATATTGCAAAGTTTGGTTAACAGTATGAGGTACATTCTTGTATTAGTACATAAAAGTGCAGCCTTAATATCTTATTAAACAAGTTTTTATTTTTTTATTTTATTTGTTTTTTCATCAACCTTGTTTTTATTATTTTTGTTTTCAGGATCAGAATCACACAAAAATAGAAAAATCAGGCATGAGGGTAAGCCTCAGTGAAGGAGAGATTGAAGGGGGAGTTATAGGGAACTGAATTGGCCTGTGATAGCTTGATAAAGAGCAATTTCCCTTTGTCTATTAGGATGGGTTATTGGTTAGAGGCTGGGTCTTCATATGTAAGAACTACCTTGGACAGGTGTAGTTACAAAGAAATAGAGAAGGAAATATTAAGTATAGTTATAAAAGATTTTCGCCGGGCGTTGGTGGCTCACGCCTTTAATCCCAGCACTCGGGAGGCAGAGGCAGGCAGATCTCTGTGAGTTCGAGGCCAGCCTGGGCTACCAAGTGAGCTTCAGGAAAGGCGCAAAGCTACACAGAGAAACCCTGTCTCGAAACCAAAAAAAAAAAGATTTTCAGATCATTTGTTTGTGCACTGGCAGAAGTTGCCACCATTGAAAATTGAGTGTGCCAATTGAGGCCATTGAAATATACTGAGGCCAAGCTGTTTGTAGTATCATAGTGAGGCTTTAATAAATTCTAAGTCTGAAGAAAAAGAGGAAAGGTCTCAAAGTGAACTCAGCTGGAGAGAGTTTCTAGAAGATCCAAGTGGAAGTTGAAAAGCAAGGGAGAAGCCCAGGACAGCACAGAGAAGCTGTAAGACTTCCAGGACGGAGATGACAGACAGGAGAGACAAGGTTAAAGAAGCCCAAAAGGGCTTAAGGAACCTATAGTTTTTTGAAGGAAGCTCCTTTTGGTAGGCAAGGAAAATCAGAACATATAGGCCCAGGATCACACTAGGAGAGATAGAACAGGTAGCATCAAGGGAAATCAGGCAAGAGAAGGTTGCATAACTGGGAGCATATAGACAGCTCCTAGGGGGAGGGGAGGAAGTTCCAGAAGGAGATGAGAGGAGTCATGGAAGAACAGAGCACTAAGTGTTGTGGTAACAATAATTTGAATCCAGGGCATCCCCAAGTCGACTGAGAGACTTGTCAGAGAGAAATGTCCCAAATCACAGGGAAGAGGTATCCCTTTTTATGTGATGAGGGCCTGATGGGGGAGAGTAAGCTCCCTGGCACACAGTTGTGACTTTTGTAGTAAACATAAACATATCAGGATGCTACTTAGTGACACTCAGCAGAAGAGCAGAGAGAAGTGGTTAGATCAGGTAGAGATGGATGGTTATTTAAGGTAGAAAGAAGAAGCAGTTGAAGAGGCAGACTCTAGAATCAATTTGGTGGATGGTAAAAGCCAGAAGAATCAAATGATCTATTCATACCTTAGGAGCGTCAGATCAGCAGCTCGAGTCAGTTTGCAATGTTGAGATGTAGGCTGAGTTGAAAGGTAAGCATCCCCTCCCTATGCTACCTGAAAAGATAGAACATAGGAAAGGGGTAATGGTTGGAGATCCTTGTATGTTAGGAGGTGGGAAAGATGCTGAAAAGAGAAGACAATAGTGGGTGACCAAAGATTAATCTTTTTTATTTGAGTATAAGAAGCTCAGCTATGACCCATCCTTGGACAGTCTGTTCTACTTTTTTTGATAAGTAATAATATTTTGATAAGTATGCAATGAGTGCAAAGGAAGATCCCAATTGGTGACCCAGGACCCTGAGGGTATATCCCTCCTTTTTTGTAACTTGGAGAAAGAACTGGTGAGTTAAGTCCAGCAGACGTAGAGCCAGGTCTAGAAGAGGGCCTGTTGAAACTTAAATAATGGCTTAGTAATTTGTGCAAGAAGGTATTTGTGAGAAGGTCCAAGGGCCACCTCATGTAGGGAGGGGTAAAAAGAAAGAAGGAAGGAATCCAGGAGCATAAAATCTAGCCATCCTTTGGAAAGAAAGAATTTCATCCTTCATGGTGGGGACTGTGAGTGACTGAATTAAGTGTTTCCTATCTAGGAAAATGGTCTAAGAAGTGGACATGTGGACCTCAGAGCATGAGACCTTATATCCCTGGTTAGACAGAAAATTTAATAAGCAGAGGTGTTGTGTAAATGTAATTCTGAACGATTTTATTAAATAAGAAACACAGAGTCAAATGCAGAGTTAAAAGTTCAAGAGGTCATAGCAGCAGCCAAGAGCTAAGATCAAAACCACCATCTTACTCCTTGTTGTCACAGTCATCCTTCCCCTCAGAAAGAGACCTACTTCTTGGGTCTGTCTTTTTATTGACTTTCTCTTCTGCCTTCTCATTGGTTGTAAACCCAACCACATGACCTCCCCGTCACTGCCTGTCTATACAGATTTCCAGGTCTCTGTGGTTGGTATTGAGATTAAAGGCATGTGTCTCCAAGCTGGCTATGTCTTTGAACACACAGACTCTGCCTGCCATGTGATCAGATTAAGGGCATGTGCTACCACTGCCAGACTTCTGCTAAATGGCTTGCTATTAGCTCTGACCTCCAGGTAAATTTATTTATTAACATACAAATAAAATTACATTTTGGCACAAATAAAATATCACCATAGTGTTAGCCTGGCTAATTTGCAGGGATAGACTACAAAGGAGAGGATTTGCTATGTACTGTGAAAGCTTGGATTTAGGAAGAGACAGAATAAGTCAGAGGCTAGAGACTGGCCAAATAGATGTGGGATATCCCATAATCCCTTGGGTATGGTAGTCCAGGAAAGTTGGGTATAAAGCTGAGTATCTGGGTCAGTCCAAATAAAGCCAAAGTTACTTTTTGACTGGAGATTGCGAGGTATGAAAAAGAAGACATCATTAAGGTCTAGAACAGAGAAATGGGATGTCTCTGAAGGCATGGTTGGGAGAAGCATATAGTGGTTGGGTACCATGGGGCCAAGGGAGCCACTGTTGAGTTGATAAGTTGGACATCCTGAACCTAGTGGTAGATTCCATTAGGTTTTTAACTGCTAGTATGGGGGAATTATAGGGGAAAGAATTGAGGCTCAGAAGATTCTTTCTTGATAGCCAGATATAAGAGGCTTAAGAGTGGGTATTGAGCCTCAGTGATATATTTTTTGGGGTTTTGTGAAGCCAGTAAAGCTGTCACCCTATGCTGACAATAGTGTAACATGAGGCAGGTCCCTAAAACTCCTTCAGTACTAAGTATGTGGTCCCAGTGTCCAAAAGGAGAGAGATAGATTGCCCTGATACTGTGATGTCTACTAAGGCTCATGGTCAGAGATGGCAGTGGTCAGGCCAAGAGAACCTGGGCCCCCTCAGTCATCCATGGCCAGCTCTAGGAGGTCAGCTGATGGGCCATCTGGGCTTGATGTCCCCATGCCGCAAGGGACAAGAGGGCAGTCAACAACCCAATTCCCTTCTTGATGACACCTTGGACATGGTCCAGGTAGTGTTCAAGGGTTCACACAGGCCTGGGCTCAATGCCTTTCCTGAGAGTATTTGAAACAGGGAACCAGAGGTTCTCAGGCTTTGGGAGTCTAGGGATCCTGAGAAGTTGCTACAGCTGGTCAAAATCCCTTCACTAGCATCAAGTATTTTTGTTTTTGAGCTTTTCCATCTCTCCCACTGTGCATCTTAAAGGTCACCACTAAGACATCTGCCTGTGGAGTCAGGGGTCCTCTCTCTAGATGTTTAAATTGGGCCCTAATATCAGCAAACCTATGGGAGAGGCATTTCCTAAGGAGTTGTTTTATGTCTGGGGTCTTAGGATCAGAATGGTATACTATGAAAGGGCCTTTGTGAGTCAGTCTAGGAATTGAGATGGGTTTTTGTTTGTCCTGGACGACCTCTTGGATTTTTCCATAATTTACCCCTTTAAGGGTGGCCTTGTGAAGACCAGCCAGGAGGCAAGTTACAAATTGATCCTGAGCCAGAATGCCCCCTGGGGTATTGTGGTTCCATTCAGGGCTCTGGTTTGGGACTACCTCAGCCCTGACTGCTTGGATAGCCTATTACTGAGAAGGGAGACAGGGAACCAAGAGAGGTTGGAGAAGAAGAGAAAGGACTGTGATTTGAGGTGGATAAAGGGGAGGCCTGTTAGTGTGATTAAAAATAGTGTGAGAATCATCTGATTTGTGCCACACTGCTAGAAGGAGTTGTTTTTTACTTTGGTGGTCCATGTCGTGTGGTCATTTTAATCAAGATGAAAGTGAGGCCACATGGCAAAATCCATCCTTTACAATCCTAGCAAAGATGACTGTCAGCCATGTGGTTGCCTCCATCCCAATGGGAGGACAGCAGCTAAGGTGGCAGCAAGCCACATGTTTCCTTTAAGATTACCTACATATGGATTATTAACTATCAACCCCTGAGTTATGAGTTTTAAATTACCCCTTTTGTTACAGATTTTGCAGGGTTTTAGTCATACTCAATATGCTTACAAATTTGAGGTACAGAAAATTTGCACAATAATTTTACAAATCTTGAGATAAGATTCATGACTTAGCCGAAGTTTTCAGATTAAATCAAAATCAAAAAAGTATGAGTAAAGAAGGCTTAGAGATGAGAAATTTTTGAGTCTGGTCTATAGACAGAGGATGCTTCAGGAAGTAGCAGAGAGATGCACCAGCTAGTGAAGAATATGTGTGAAGGATGGATACTATGTATCCCTTGGAGCTGGCCTACTGCTTTGCTTTTCCCTCTCCTGTTAGGTCTGGTTCCTGGCGCCCAGTTTTCACTAAACTAACAGATCCATCAATAGTGCCTTAAAAAACAGGACATTTACACAGTGTGTGTGGGTGGGGAGACTAGACAAAAACAAACAGGGCTTGGAGCAGAGAAGAGAGAGATAGGGTATGGGGAAACTCTTTCCATTTCCCCGATCACTCACAGTATTTGTAAAGGTCCCAAATATTATTAGGACCTAAGGTGCCATTAGGAAGCCCTTTGGAATGATTATTGAAGGGGTATTGAGACAAAATTTGATTTTAAAATACATAAACTTAGGGCCCTCCAGGTTGGGTGTCAGTAGGAGAAGCTGGAGGTTTTTGTTTGTTTGTTTGTTTTTTTTCATCCCAAGAGGAAATGAGAGCATATTTGATGACACGTTTCCATGGATGAGAAAGAAGGAAAATGTTACTGGAGTCTGTAGTAGTGGACATCCCCAGGACTCAGAGGACCGAACAAGGAACATTCAGTATGTCATTAATACACCCAATGGGGGTCAGTGGTTCATCCACTGGTAAGATTCAGTACCTGGTACCAGGGCTTTCATAGAGGCCAGTTGGCAAAGATGAAAACTGACCTCTAGGAGGAGAGTCTCATCCACAGGAAAAGGTTGGGATGAGGTCCCAAAAGCCAAAGGGGCCTAGATGAGCTGTGGGGTTACAAGCAGCTTTGAAGGGAAGGCAGAAGAAGAGAAAAGGAAGGGGCACAATAACTGGTTTGCCCTGAAGAAACTGCAGAATAGCAGCTCTAAATGTGGGGGATGGGGTCAGGAAAAGAGGGCTAGCTGTTGTCTCAAAGACCATGACTAGGGTACCTCCACATCCAAGAATGCCAAAGGGCGCTGGAGACTCAACTGCATGTTCCTCAAACTCAGGGAAACATTGACACAGACCAAAGGAGACACTTACCTAATTGCTGTTATTGGATGGGGTGCTGAGTGATTGAGGTGCAAGGAGGTGAATCTGTTGCAGGTGGACTGGAGGTGAGGGATAGGGTCCAGTGCAGCTTAGGCACCCTAGGGGAAATGCAGGCACTACAGGTGACTTTACCATGTTTCAGAATGAAATGAACACATTACAACTCAGATGTAATGGTATTCTGGCAGTTGGGAGCCAAGAAGTACCACAAAGTTACACACACAACAAACCTCACTCAAGATATTTATTGGGAAGGAAAACACCAGGAGGGTGGCTTCCTCTGCCTAGGTGAGAAACAGCAGAGAATTGAGCAAAAGTCAAGGTTAAATATAGTTTCTTGTCATGTGGCATGGGAGTGGGACTTTTCAGGGTGAAAATTCTAGGGTAGAGATTGGTGGGATTTCAAGTCCAGAAATGGAGCTTTTTACTCTGTAGGGTCGGGCAGGGTACAGATAATAGGGCAGTTAAAGTGTTCTGTGGGCGGAACCTGGCAGTTGGAGGCTCAGGGGAAAGGCCTGGCCACTGGTGTGGCTGGAAGTACTTACAGTAAGGATTTGGTGTCTGTTAAGAACGAGGGTACAGTGGTGACAAAATAGTTCCACTTAAAGTTCTGCAGCCCACAGCCTTCTGGATTCCAGCATCTGGACATTGGAATCATTCATACAAGATCTTGTTGATGAAAAACACCATGTAAACTGAATAGTCAAGGTTACTGAATGCATCCCGACATAGTTTCTCTTTTAAATACCATAGCAATTTTGTCCCTGGAGTCCACAGCAAGGCCACTCCTTCTCTCTGATCATTGATATAGGCAGTGTTGACTCCAAGACCAGATATTATTTGGGATGCACTCACTGAAACTCCTGGAAGCATTATTAGATATGTGCTGCAGAACATCTGAGCTACTGAGGTCATGAACTGTGAAAGAGAATCTACTCATGATGTTGTATAATAGTTTCCTCTGGGCTTGAAATCTTATATCTAGCAGGGAATCTCCTCAAGCAGTCCCTTAGTTTGGGTTTCTCTTGCTGTGAAGATAACCATGACCACAGCAACTGTGAAAAGTAAATGGATTAGTTGGGGCTGGCTTACATTCTCAGTGATTCAATACACTCTCATTATGGTGGGAAGCATGGAGGCATGTAAATAAATATGGTACTGGAGTAGGAGCCAAGAACTCTCCATCCAGATTGACAGGCAGCAGGAAGGGAGAAATACACAGGGTTTGGCTAGATCATCTGAAACCTCAAAGCCCACCCCCAATGACACACGGCTGCTAACAAGGCCACACCATTCCAACAAGGCCATGCCTCCCAGTACTACCACCCCTTATGAGCCTATTTTGCTGATTTTTATTAAAACCACCACAAGCAGGAAGCTAAAAGACTCAATATAACTTCAGGGAGTCCCCGATACTAATGTGATTCACAAGATCCTTTTTTCCCAGAGTAAACAGTAAAAGCTTGGAGTCTTTTTCAGACAAGCCCATCTTCAAGGAGACCCTGAGACAAGACAAGCTGCTTGGAAGAAACACAAACAGTAGAACTGAATAGATGAGGATTAGACCAGCTGATTCACTCAAGAAAGGACACTCTCTAACTTATTGAGTTGTCTGAAGGCTGTGAAGTGAACTCCAGATTTCAAGCTTTTGTGAAATGTTTCACGTTCAGAGGTGGACTCCTATAATAAATGTGATTTTGAATCATTTCTTCTCTTGTAAATAATCCCTCACTCATATTCCTGTAAGTAACCACAATAAACCTTAAAGTTCACCGAGGTGGACTACAGTGATATCCATACTTTGATCTGTTCTGGGATCCCTATCTGGGGTAAGCAATCATGTGTATTGTGTGTAGCCAGGAAACGTTTTGCCATAAGAGTTTCTGGAGGGTTCATCTAAATGGGACATATATATGACAGCTCTTCCTCCCAAGATTAGGAGATCATAATGGAAGAAGAGGCAGAAAGAATATATGAATAAGAGGTGGTAGACGATTTCAAGGAAATAGGTCTTGTCTAGACTAAACCAGGGCACTTAAACATGTGAATTTACTCTCTTGAACAGTACACACAAAACCTACACAAGATTTAGAAGACAAAATCCAAGCAGAGTGGATGTGGCAGGAAGTCCAACTCCTAGCTGAAGAACTGATGGAAATTTCTGGCTTCAGGGAGAGAAAGTGCCAGATAACTTTAAGGATTCAGTCTTTCAGAGAGAGAGAGGCTAACGTTGCTTTTATATATGACCTTGCTCTAGCATATAGGCATCACTAAGTATAGACTCTGCTTTCCTCCCTTTCTCCTTTCCTTCCTTTCTCCTTTCTTTCCTTTTCTTCATTTTCTCTTTTCTTAAAGAAGCACATGGAATTTGGAGAGAATATTGATGTGAGATAAGAAAGGAATTGGAAAGGAGATAATAGTGGGTAGATTTGACATAACCATATTAGCATGAATAAAATACTCAAACACTTAAGTATTAAATGTTATAAGCTAAATAAAGAAAACTAAGTTGATTTCTGTTGGAAGAAGTTAGAAAAGCCTGGATCCAATGGGACATAGAGACTTCTCTAATGTTCACACAAATCTCACCTCAGAGTTTTTATCACCTTCCATGGGACCCTGGTCAGCCTTTAGCAATCACAAAAACTCAATGCATCTTCAAAACACCCTGTCTCTTTGGAGATATTCACAGGAAACTCTCAAGCATCTTTGTTAATTAGCAACTGGAAAAAGTTTCATGAATTATTTTGTCCCCCAAAGCCAACACTGTCATTGCTACTGCAGATGAAATGAAAATTGCAGTTCTGGAGGGAGGTGAGGTCACAGAGTCACAGAGCTCTACCTCAGGCCTGAGCTGACTCTCACACGGCACTAGTTATTAATAAGTCTAGATCTGCCAGTGAACTCATCACCCTTCTGAGGCAAGAAGCCAGGTGAGTACTTTGTATTTCAGTCTGAGCAACAGAACCAGCAAAGAACAGAGGCCTGTGTAATTGCTTATGTCTAGCAATGGGAATCTGACGTAGGAACAGATCCCTGGAACTGAGAGAGAAGGCACAAGAATAATTCTATAGCTAAGAAGTGAGTGAGAAAGACAGAAGAGTTCATAAAGTTTTGCCAGTCACTGTTGGTTTTGACTGTAAATGCCCATGTTAGCGTGACTGTGAGTAACACCAGGGTAATGCAGTCTGTCTGTGAAGGTGCTGAAGTATTGTCTCAAAAAGATAATGTGATAATTCACTTTACCTTACATGATGTGTAGAATATTTTTGCAGTGTGATTGTTAGAGTTGAACTAACCATGGTTTCATGCCCATAGTAAACATTTGAAAGGAAATATAAGAAGCACATGACCCTCAGAGATATAGATGTAAATATTTTTCGGAATATAAGGTATTCTCATGTAACACTGCATTTATGAGTCTGTATTGAATGACCAATGGTAAAATGGGTGGCTTGAAACCTCTCTTCTTTACTTGGGTTATCCCTGCTGTTTGAATCATACATGGTGATAAGCACAAACTGATGCCATGCCTTCCTTTAATCATTTCTTATTGTTGCTAAAGGAACCCAGGGTTTTATGCGTGTCAAGACAAGGCTCTACCCCTTGTTTCCATTTGCTGCCACAGTTAGTTCTTTGTTTTAGTTTAGACAATGGTAAAGACTTTCACATTCTTCGGGTTCCTTTTTTCGTATCTCACATGCCTCTCTGCCTTTTGAGGGTATTATAAATATTGTAAGAGATTCATCAATATAAAAATAAGTATATGCAGAATGAAATATTTTACTTAATTCTCTTCTTAGGCTATTTCAGGACACATTAGTGTTTCATGTTGCATATTTTACAGAGTAATGGAGTTAGTAATTCCTTTATAGTTAACACTATAGCCTTTATCCCTGCCATGAAACAAAGAATATTTTCAATGGTAGAATAAACTTCAGGTTCATCTTGTGCTTACAAATACAAACTGGGAGAGTGGACAGTTTTCTGTCATGACAGACCACAATCAGCACTGCATTTTGGTAAGACCTCCAAAGCCTTATTTGCACCTGGCATTTGCCTATGAAAAAAAAACTTCATTCAAAAAATAAAACTTATTTTTATAAGATTTCCTCATTTTTATTTGTTTTTTGTTCCTGAAAGCTTTTCCTGCATGTGCAAATGAGCACTATGAGAGCGCAGTGCCTGTAGAGGACAGAACCGGTGTCAGAACCTCCTGGAACTAGTTACAGGCAGTTGTGAGCCACCATGTGGGTACTGGGATCCAATCCAGCTCCTCTCCAACATTGAGAATTGTTCCTTAACACTGAGCCTTCTCTCTAGTCCCCCTAAAAGGAAACTTCTTACTACCAAAAGAAGATGGTCATGCATGATTGAGGGAGCTGGTACAAGACAGGCAGCTTTTGTTGTGCAGGGTGGAATAGGTCTGTGTTCATGGTTGAGTTCAGAGGAATCAAATCACTTTGATCTGGGCACTGTTATTGGTCCTTAGGTATGTGTTAATCCACAACATATGACATGATCTGTTAAAAAAGGCTGTTGGACTGGAATGATACAGATTGGTATGCATACAATAAAAATAAATATGTATTATAATTATGTTTTCCGTTATACCCTTAACTCCTAACAAAATAAAACAAAGTGTATATTTAAAAGTGAGATTGCTGTTTTAGTGGATGTGATCAAAACAAACACATAGTACCCTCTTGTGCAGAATCCTGTGTCTGTGAAGACAAACACCCATTTCCAAATTGAGCAGACTGACCTGAGAGATCTGAGCACAGGAATGGTCTTGTACACTGGTGGATGTTGGTTACTATTTGTTTTCTTTCTCGTTGCTTATTACCTCACTACCCTGGATGTAGTTGCATACCCAAATAATCAAATCTCAGGCACACCCTACAGATACATCTTAGTCATCACCATTCAGTGATTCTCAAAGGCCACAGCAACTCTTAGGATCAATCACCTTGTCAATCATTGTAATTTTTTCCATCCTCCTAGATGTGGCAGTGTAGGTCCACTGGCATCATCTTCCTGGGAAAGTCCATGGCCTCTTGATAAGTACAACATGGGAGTAGAGCTTTAAAAATCTTCCAGGGATGTTGACCTTTCCCATGACCCTGTTGGACAGTGGATATCCTAAATGATGTCCTGTTTTCTACATGTATGATCAACAGTTAGAGCAGTGAAATCACAATTTAAAACGTGTTTATGGTATTGTTCTGACAACATGTCAGTGAAACCACACTCAAGACAGCACCACAGTTTGCAAATATTCAACAATATTTGTTTATTGGGATCAAGGTCTTAAACTGTGATACCATGAGGGTATCACAAGACATCAGCTGCCATTTACCCAACAACCTAAACCCAAACTCAATTCCTTCCTCCTTCCTTCCTTGCTTCCTTTCTTCTTTCCTTCTTCCTTACTTCCTTCTCTCCTCCCCGCTCTGTAGCAGGAATCTTAAAAGGTCTTATTAATAAAATCAAACCTGAGGCCAGTTATTGGGGTGAACACTGGAAGATCAGAGAGCCAGAACAAACCACAGCTAACCTCACCTGGCCAACTTCTCGGCTGGTCTTGTTTCCTCAGACTGGAGGCCTCTGAGTCTTCATCCAGAATGGGTCTCAGCTGAACTGCTGCTAGAAGCCTGAAAGCTTAACCAGGCCAAATACCTAACCAGGTCAAATGCCTACCCAGGCCAAATGCCTCAAGTTTCTTCACGCCTTATATACCTTTCTGCTCTCTACCACCACTCCCTGGGATTAAAGGCTGGCTTTCTGGGATTAAAGGCGTGTGTCACCATGCCTGGCAGTTTCCAATGTGGCCTTGAACTCAGAGAGATCCAGAAGGATTTCTATCTCTGGAATGCTAGGATTAAAGGCGTGTGCTACCACTGCCTAACCTCTATGTTTAATATTGTGGCTGTTCTGTCTCTGACCCCAGATAAGTTTATTAAGGTACACAATATTTTGGGGAACACAATACCACCACACCACTCACTTGTTTCTCTCTCTCCTTTTCTTTCTTTATTTTGTATGACAAGGTTTTTCAACAAAAGAAACAAAAATCATAACCATATATTTCATGAGAATTGCACAAGCAATGTATATCTTGCAACACAGTGAGTAGAATAAACACAATACTGTAAGAATCTCAACAGTTCCCTTGAATTACCTAACCCAAACCAGATGTCTGCTGCACTGATGAGGTGATCAGACATCTTTCTAAACATTTCAGAGGTTAGAAAACATTTTATTTGTGTGAGGATGTCATAAATGGAGTCCTATATCAGTAACTCTTGCATATTTTGAGGATTTTACTGGTCTATATAATTTTGTGTATTTATATTTTCTTCCTCAGCGCTGGGATCTAGAATTCTCTTATTAGAAATGATATAAAATTGTTTAGTTATGAAAAAGCTTGACAGTAACTCCCAGAAATCTAGATAGAAGGAACACATCTTATGGTGATATTTTATTTGTGTTAAAATGTTATTTTATTTGTATGTTATGAAATAAAGTTTCCTGGGTGTCAGAGCTAAAAACAAGCCATTTAGCAGAAGTTGGGTGGCGGTGGCACACGCCCTTAATCTGATCACGACAGGCAGAGTCTCTGTGTGTTCCAGGACACAGCCAAGCAGTGACAGAGCTTTTAATCTCAGTACAAACCATAGAGACCTGGAGGTCTGTATAGACAGACAATGACGAGGAAATCATGTGGTTGGGTTTAAAGCCAATGAGAAGGTAGAACAAAAAGACAATAAAAAGATGGGTCACACAGAAAAAGGTCTCTCTCTCAGGGGGGAAGGATGGCAGCGACTGGTAAGCTAAAGGCTTCGCTAATGCTCTGATCTTTTGGGCTTTTAACTGTGCATTTGGCTCTATGTTTCTTATTTAATAAGACCATTTAGAATTTCATCTACAATATCCATTGTAGGATTAATTTTGTATCCTCCAGTAATATTTGTTTCAGCAAGACCATTTTACAGTGCTGATTTTTTTATTTCATCTTATTATGGAAATCTTTATAAGAACTCTGATTTTGAGAGATGAGGACTGGTATTATGCTCATTTGTAAAATGGTTGTGATCCTCATTGTCCACTGTTGTAGGTGTTGGTGTTTGGGATGGCCATTCAACCATAAAATATTGTATTCACTGTCTTTTGACTTTGAATATGTTAATTTAGCTGCTTTTTCTTGCACTTAGGGTCATGTTTTTTCTTTGTCTAAAAATGACTTTTCTCTTCCTTTGGTTTTCTTGGAAGCTTTCTTTTCTTCTGTCATCAGAAACTGAGCAATTTCCACAGGTTTCTCTTGCAATTTCTGGTCAGTTTCACCATCCTGTCATTCCTGATCCCTGGGGTCACTCATGCTCTAGTAGAGACAGCTTATCTGATCACTCTTGGTTCCATTCCTCCATCCTCTCCATAGTTAACTGCTGCCTCCAGAGAACTGTAGGATGTATGTCTTCCTTTTCCTCTTCCCATAAACCTCCTTTTGATCAACAGACTCACTAGTTCCTTTTTTCTTCTCTTCTGAATACCTCATGTAAGCCTCAGTTGCCTGCTTCTCCTGATTTCCTGAGCAGTTTCTCAATCTGTACTTTAAGATCTTTGTAGCACTTCTGGCACTGAGTTTGGGTTTTTATAGCTTCTTCTTGCAGTTGCTTGCCCACCTGCAGATGATATTGGTCCAAAAGTTCTGCTGAATATCTGATACCAAATGCTGCCCAAATTCTTATTCCTGTAGGATGTTAGCCATGGTGTGGTCCTCCAGGACAGCACTTTGTTCACACTGTGAACCCACCAAGGCAAACTTAGGTCATTGTGGCTGCTTGGCCTCTGCTACATGTTGATCAATGTGCATACCTATCATGGTGGTCAGAAACAGCTATCTATGTTGACCAGGCAGTGATGACAGGAAATCTACCAAGCCTGGAATTGGTATGTACAATTTTATTTTGCACATATCAATTAATTAATCATGGGCTGTCACAGGGTATGTGATGCAGGTGTGATGCAGGTATGCACGTCAAAGCTTCTGTGATTGTTACTAGATGATATAAACAGCTAACTTCCTTATTTAGTTATTCTTAAAAGTGGAATTAATGGGACCTAGGGATATTTCCCCCTTCCATGTTAACATTCTGTTGGTGTGATATGTAGGTCTTGTTTAGCCAGTCATGTTGAGACTTCAAGGGTGTTGCTTCCTTGACATTTCTAGGAGATGCAATCTCACAGCCAATATGTGTTCCACTGATGCTTATAGTCTTCCTGCTTCTCTATGGCAGTGTTCCCTGTGCCCTGAGTGCAGAAAATGTAGATGGATCAATTCAGTGTTGGCACCACAGAACCACTTGTTCTTGGATTTTGATCAGTCGTGGTTTTATGTAATGGTCTCCTCTTTTTGAAAAAGATTTTTCTTCTCTGATACATAAGAGTTACAGGTAACATAGGATTGCTGAGGACAGGTGGAAAAAGTCTTCCTCAGGGAAAATACCCAAATCCAGTAGGAAGTGGTGAACACTGAAATCATGTACATTCAAGTAACAAATGCATATTGAGAAGAGTGTATATATATATATATATATATATGTGAAGATGTATATGTGTGTGTGTGTGTGTGTGTGTGTGTGTGTGTGTGTGTGTGTGTGAATATGTGCATACGCCTATGTTCGTGTATAGACATGTATAAATACAGACAGTTTGATTACTGGCATGTAGAGTTTCTGTTTTCAGCATTTGCTACCTTCACTTTGTATAAATTTTTATCTGTTTGGTTTGTGTTTTTATTTTCTCTTTTTTATTAGCTTGCACAGTAACAAGTTTCCTTCAAGCATTTTAATACTTAGTTTTTTTATTGTCACAAACCCTCTACTTTCCCCATTTCTCTGGCCTCATTCTAGCTAACACTGTCCTCCTTTCCCTCAGGAAACAATACTTTGTCATTATTCATTATAACCAGACCAATAGCCTGACCATCATCTAAAGAAAATTGTGCCAAATCACAGAATGGACTTATGGAGTCTGGAAATAAGACTAATTATCTTTTCACAAAGTATAACAAAGATTCTAGGAAATTTCTCTTATTTTCTACTATCTAGTCATTTAATATAGAGAATGCTCATAACATCCACAGGTTTGATTCTAATGTACCTAATGGATGCCAACACCTTGATCATTCACTCTTCAGGAGTGACCTACAAAATGGAAGCTTTGGGCTTGAAGCAGTTCCAGAATGGTTATATATGCAGGCTCCTTTTCTACACTCAACTTATTGGCACCACCTGCCTCTTGAATGTCTTCCTAGTCATAATCAGCAGTACCAGGATATGCTGGTGGAAGAATCATAAAGTCAACCCTGCAACATATGTTGGCTGTTCCATTTACCTCCTCTAGGTCTTGTTCTGTAGCAGGGAGTTTTCCTGTGTCTCACCCAGTCCCACAGCCACTTGGACCCAAATAAACACACAGAGGGGCAACTTATATTAGCTAGTACTTTCAACTTAATTTAATCCATTCCTATTATCTATATGTTGACACATGGCTGTGACATTACCAGTCTGCTGTCATCTTGTTGCTCCTTTGGCGGTGGCTCACAGCGTCTTCTCCACTCTACTTCCTTCTCCTCTCTCCATCTCGAATGTACTGCCTAACTTTATTCTGCCTTTCCTGATTTACTTTTATTAGTATAACAGTGAGGACTCAAGAAATAAGTTTTTGCTGTACACGTGAAAAGGACTCATTCAGTCCTTTTATGAATTATATTCTCTTGCTTTTGGAATAACAGTTGTATATCTCTCCCTAAAAGTTACTGCAGGTTGGTTACCAGTACTCATTATCCTTCCATGAAGAGAAAATTTCCTCATTAAAGGAACTACAATTCCTGCTGGATCCATTTCTGTCAACTGGTGAACTCTTAATTTACCTTTTAGAATCAAATCAGGGATCTTTTCTACAGAAACCTTTAACTTCTTACTTGGTTTATATGGTAGAAATATCCATTCCAATATAATATCTTCCCTCTTCAACAAAATCCCTGTGGGGGAGTGTTGGAAGGGGAGTATGACCAGAATGCAGTTAAGTTCTGGATTCACATCATCCACATGTGCCTGTCATATTTTCTTTTCTACTGGAGCCAATTCCTTCCCAGGTTCAGTTTATAATTCTGTTGGACTGTATAAATCTTTGTTGCCCTTTATGGTCTTGGCCAAATTTACTAGTTCATCTTACACATTCCAATGATGGTTTGTAAGTTGGTAATGCTTCCTAACAATTTTTGAAAACCATTAAGATTCTGCAATCTATCTCTCCTGAGTTGTACCTTTTGGGGTCTAATATTTTGTATATCTGTCTTATATCCTAAATAATTAGTAGAATTTCCTCTTTGTAGTTTTTCAAGAGCAATTTGTTATCCCCAGTTAGGTAATTTTTTTTTTACTTCTTTAAACATGTTTACTAAGGTGCCTAACTTTGTATTAGCTAATAAATATCCACATAATGGTAGATTATAAATTGTGGAAATTTTGCATGAATTATTTCCAACTTTTTTTGCACAAAATATTGACACAGGGTAGGGCTATTTAACATTCCCTGTTGGAGGACTTTCCATTGATATCTCTTGACTGACTGGGAATTATTATAAGTAGGTACTATAAAGGAAAATTTTCTCTATCCTTTTCTTGTAGAGGTATGGTGATGAAAAAATATTTTAAGTCAATAACTATAATAAGCCATTTTTGTGGGTAACAGAGAGGGCAAGGACATCCCATTCTGTATGAGACCATAGGCTGGATTACTTTATTTATGGCTGTCAGATTTTTCAGCATTCTCCATTTACCAGATTTCTTTTTAATAACAAATACAGGAGAATTCCAAAGGCTGGAAGATTCTTCAATGTGTTGAACATTTAACTGTTCCTGAACAAACTGTTCTAAAAGCTTGTAGTTTCTCTTCTATTATAGGCTATTGTCCAACCAAGATAATTTTATCAGTAAGCCATATATAAGGTAGGGCCATTGGTACTTCTGAAAGTTCAATGGCAGTTGTTCTCTGTTTATATACAGTCTGAATGGTTTGGTGGTTGTTTTTTTATAGTATCTTATCATTATTTCCCAAAACGTGAAATCGTCTATATCTCACTTCTGAGATTGGAGGAATTTTCATCTGGGTATTCCACTATTGTAACAGATCTCGGCCATAAAGGTTCACTGCTACATTTACCACATACAGCTTCAGCCTTCCTCTCTGTCTTTCTGGCCCTAT
>CABHPP010106210.1:0-21589 GCA_902168425.1 Peromyscus attwateri | reverse complement strand
CGTCGCCCGGTTGGCAAGACCCGGGAACCCCAAGTCCCCGAGGAGGCGTGGCGGCGAGGTGCCGGTGGGTCGGTGAGTGCGGTCCCGGGAGCCCCAGGGCCCCGCCCCTCCCTTTCTTCCGGGGCCGCGCCGCGCCCCCTTGAACCCCCATTCCCGGGCCACAGGGCTCTCCGCGCCAGCCGCCCCCTCTCGCCTGCTGCGCAGGTCTTGCCTCCTAGCCCACAGAGGGGAAACTGAGGCCCTCAGGGCGGCCTCCTCACCAGCGCCTCCACACACACCATGGCTGAACCGCTGAAGGAGGAGGACGGCGAAGACGGCTCTGGGGAGCCCCCTGGACGGGTGAAGGCAGAACCCGTCCACACCACGGCCTCTGTCGTGGCCAAGAACCTGGCCCTGCTCAAAGCCCGCTCCTTCGACGTGACCTTTGACGTGGGGGACGAGTACGAGATCATCGAGACCATAGGCAATGGGGCCTATGGGGTGGTGTCCTCGGCGCGCCGCCGCCTCACGGGTGAGCTGGCTTCCTGAGGCTCAGCATGTGTGGACTGCTTTCCAGAGGCGGTGAGGAACCCGCACGGTCCCGGGAGGATCAGCTGCGCCGGGGACTCTGGTTCCACTCACCACTTACCGACTAGGTGCCAGCTCCCCGTTAGGTACCCTTCTCAGGAACCCTGCTTCTCCCAGTCAGCCCTACTTCCTCCTTAGCACAATGATAGCCCTGTAAGCCAGACTAGAGAGGTGCTCCTTGGTGTCCAAAAAGATAATCTTTTAGAGGCAGAGATTGGCACAATGGCTTGGTGATGGAATGGGGAAGATCTGGGATGGAGAGAGTATATGAGGAGGGAGAGTGAGCTCAGGGAGTACAGTCAAAACCACCACTAACGAGCTGTGTCTCCTCTGTATGTGAGCTATTAGTACCTGCCTCATGAGGTAGTCGTGAAGTTGACATTTGGTATATGTCACACACGGGGTCTTGCACAGAGTAGGTACACACCTGTTGTTGGGTGAGTTCTGGAAGGGCAGTGGGAGAGGGGCCTGCAGCTGCGTCAAGGTGCTCTCTGGTATATGTCTTTTCCCTGCTCTCCAGGCCAGCAGGTGGCCATCAAGAAGATACCCAATGCTTTTGACGTGGTGACCAATGCCAAACGGACCCTCAGGGAACTGAAGATCCTCAAACACTTCAAACACGACAACATCATCGCCATCAAGGACATCCTGAGGCCCACTGTGCCCTATGGAGAGTTCAAATCTGTGTAAGGAGTGGGCTAGGAGAAGGAGATACTGTTGGGACCAGAGGAGAAGTCCAGGGCCAACCATGCTGACGTTTTGGGAAGGCAGTTGAACCTAATGTGAGACAGGCTGGGGAAAGTCCATGACTCCGGGAGCAGTGTTCCTCTAGGACATAGGTGGGGGACAGTTCTTGTTTCTCACAAAGAATACAAGGGTTAGAGATATAGCTCAGTGGTAGGATGATTAGCATCTTTGAGGTTTTAGGTTGACTCTTCTGTATTGGGCCAAAAAAATAAAGAGAGGATGTATTTCTTTATTTCCACTATATAGTAAGTTCAAGGCTAGCCTGGACTACACGACACCCTGTCTCAAAAGACAAAACAAAAAACCCAAACAACAGGAGAGGGAGTGAAACAGAACAGGCCCAAATTTTATAAGAGAACAGACACAGGACATTATAGTGTCATGACACCTTCCTATTCTTTTTTTTTTTTTTTTTTTTTTTTTTTTTTTTTAAGGTTTTTCGAGACAGGGTTTCTCTGCTTTGCGCCTTTCCTGGATCTCGCTCTGTAGACCAGGCTGGCCTCGAACTCACAAAGATCCGCCTGCCACTGCCTCCCAAGTGCTGGGATTAAAGGCGTGCACCACCGCTGCCTGGCGACACCTTCCTATTCTTATGGCAGACATAATAGATTGACAAAATACTTTCTTAAAAATAGAAAATCGACAGGCTTTCATAATTTCATTACATCTTTCCCAGTAACTGCTGGCAAACAAGAATTTGCTCCAAAATTAACTGTACTGGCCAACCCTGGTATAATTGAACACCTTTAAAAAAAAAAATCTGACAGGGAAATTTGATCCATGAAGAAAATGTCAAAAAGTGGAAAAGTTGGGGCTGGAAAAATGGTTCAGTGGTTAAGAGCACTTGCTGCTCTTGGAGAGGACCTGGGTTCAGTTCCCAGTGTCCGCATGGAGGCTCACAGACGTCTGTAACTCCAGTTCTAGAGGATCAGACTCCCTCTTCTGGCCTCTGTGGGCAGCAGGTGCATATGCAGTACACATATATGTATGCAGAGAAACATACACATAAATTAAAAAAAAATCTGTAAAAAGCTGTAGAAAAATTTAGAACCTGGTGCTATTCTCTTATATCATGCTGTTAGTCCTTTGGGGTTTCAGTGTAAGGGCATAAACTCTAGAATTGGGAGGCTAGTGAGCCTGGGGCTTGTCCCTGTAGTGCCAAGAGGCCAGCTTACACCTCTCTCACCGTTTCTAGCTATGTGGTACTGGACCTCATGGAGAGTGACCTACACCAGATCATCCACTCCTCACAGCCGCTCACACTAGAGCACGTGCGATACTTCCTGTACCAGCTGCTTCGGGGCCTCAAGTACATGCACTCTGCTCAGGTCATCCACCGTGACCTTAAACCCTCTAACCTCTTGGTGAATGAGAACTGTGAGCTCAAGATTGGTGACTTTGGAATGGCCCGTGGCCTGTGCACATCCCCTGCCGAGCACCAGTACTTCATGACTGAGTATGTGGCCACCCGCTGGTACCGAGCCCCTGAGCTCATGCTCTCCCTGCATGAGTACACACAGGCCATTGACCTCTGGTCTGTGGGCTGCATCTTCGGGGAGATGCTGGCCCGGCGACAGCTCTTCCCGGGCAAAAACTACGTGCACCAGTTACAGCTGATCATGATGGTGTTGGGAACCCCATCACCAGCTGTGATCCAGGCTGTGGGGGCTGAAAGGGTGCGGGCCTATATCCAGAGCCTGCCACCACGGCAGCCTGTGCCCTGGGAGACAGTATACCCAGGTGCTGACCGCCAGGCCCTCTCACTGCTGGGCCGAATGTTGCGATTTGAACCCAGTGCCCGGATCTCAGCTGCTGCTGCCCTTCGTCACCCCTTCCTGGCTAAGTACCATGACCCTGACGATGAGCCTGATTGTGCCCCACCTTTTGACTTTGCTTTTGACCGGGAAGCTCTTACCAGGGAGCGCATTAAGGAGGCCATTGTGGCTGAGATTGAGGACTTCCATGCACGGCGGGAGGGCATCCGCCAGCAAATCCGCTTCCAGCCTTCTCTGCAGCCTGTGGCTAGTGAGCCTGTGTGTCCAGATGTTGAGATGCCCAGTCCCTGGGCTCCAAGTGGAGACTGTGCCATGGAGTCCCCTCCTCCAGCACCACCACCGTGCTCTGGCCCTGCTCCTGACACTGTTGATCTCACTCTACAGCCCGCCCCCCCAGCCAGTGAGCTTGCCCCACCAAAAAGAGAGGGTGCCATCTCTGACAACACCAAAGCAGCCCTCAAAGCTGCCCTGCTCAAGTCCCTGAGGAGCCGGCTCAGAGGTGCTTTGTGGGTCTGGCAGCTGGCTGGGTAGTGGAGTGGTGGATAAGGATTCTCAAACAGAACTGTAAGCCCTTGCCTTTCCCTTGTCCAACTGCCCTGCAGATGGCCCCAGCGCACCCTTGGAGGCACCTGAACCTCGAAAGCCTGTGACAGCTCAGGAGCGCCAGCGAGAGCGAGAAGAGAAGCGGAGGAGGCGGCAAGAGAGAGCCAAGGAGCGGGAGAAGCGGCGACAAGAGCGGGAGCGCAAGGAGAGGGGGGCTGGTGCCTTGGGGGGGCCCTCTACCGACCCTCTGGCTGGACTGGTGCTTAGTGACAATGACCGAAGCCTGCTGGAGCGCTGGACTCGCATGGCTCGGCCTCCTGCCCCAACCCCAGCCCCGGCCCCAGCACCGTCCCCCGCCCAACCCACCAGTCCTCCCACTGGCCCTGTGTCTCGGTCCACCGGCCCTCCTCAACAGCCTGCAGGCTCTGGTCCTGGGCCTGCCTCCCAGCCTGTTTGCCCACCCGCTGGCCCTGCTCCCCAGCCTTCTGGCCCTCCTGGACCTATCCCTGCCCCACTCCAAACTGCCCATTCCACTAGCCTTCTGGCCCCTCAGTCACTTGTGCCAACTAGTGGGTTGCCTGGCTCCAGTGCCCCAGAAGTTCTGCCTTACTTCCCGTCTGGCCCACCACCTCCAGATCCTGGCGGGCCCCCTCAGCCTTCTACGTCAGAGTCACCTGATGTCAACCTGGTGACCCAGCAACTGTCCAAGTCTCAGGTGAGAGGAGAGACAAAGGCCTGGGATACCTTAACCTGGGTCCTGAAAGGTGGGTTTGGATTGTTGTCCATGTTGGATGAAACCAAGGAGCAAAGGGAGCCTTCTCTTTGAGCCTGCCCCCTTGCAGGCTCACGGCAGGAACGTAAGGTCAGTGAAGAGGTGGTTGGGAGGTAGACTGCTTGGAAAGTGTCTGGCCTAGAGACAGCCCCACTTGCACTAGTGCTTGATGGTTTTGAGACAGTGTTCACGTTCTGGGATATCTGGTCAGAGTGGTGAGTAATAGGCTGAGCCCTGCTGACCTTGATTTGTCCTTCCTGGCACCTGTGTTTTAACCTGTTGATTGTCCCTGCAGGTGGAGGACCCCCTGCCTCCTGTGTTCTCAGGCACTCCAAAGGGCAGTGGGGCTGGCTACGGTGTTGGCTTTGACCTGGAGGAATTCTTAAACCAATCTTTCGATATGGGTGTTGCTGATGGGCCGCAGGATGGGTAAGATGGTTGGACTGAGCTCCTGGAATGGGGCTATGGCAGGGTCCTTGGATGGCTGCCCAGCTGGCCCAGGCTGAGAACACCCATCCCAATTCCTTTTCCTTGTAGCCAGACAGACTCAGCTTCACTCTCGGCCTCCCTCCTTGCTGACTGGCTTGAGGGCCACGGCATGAACCCTGCTGACATCGAGTCTCTGCAGCGTGAGATCCAGATGGACTCCCCAATGCTGCTGGCTGACCTGCCTGACCTCCAGGAGCCCTGAAACCCACAGCTTGTGCCTTGCTGCCAGGACAGACCCAGCTTCACGGTCCAGGGATGCAGTCCAGAGGCCTGCAGCCTCGGCACTGGCAGGGGAGGCTCAGCTTGAGTTACTCTGCAGGTTCATCTCAGACCCACCTTTCAGCCTTAAGCAGCCATCTGAGCCACCACCGAGCCATAACAGGACTGGGAGACCCTACTCCCCCGAGCAGTCTTCTTCAGTATTGTATTTTTATTGTTGTAATATGCATTTGTTTTGCCATCAAAATGAGGTCTGTGAAATACAAGGTTTCCTTTAACCTGACTGTGTGTCATTTTTGGAGTTGGGATAAGAATACCAGCAGTAGGCATATAAGGAAGAGCCAGGTGTCCGCATTATTTGGGGCCAAGTAAATGTTTGTCCACAAAGCCAGTCCGTCAGATCCTGAAGGTTTATTGAGACCTCCACTTCCCACCCACTCCCAGCCCCCCAGATTGTTCTCTGCTGCATTTCACGACAATCCCTAGGGCAATTAGGGGACCTAGTTAACATGCCTATCTTGCTGGTAGCTACTTGAGGTTGATGAGTAGGAGCTGTGGTGGATATTGTTTTGGCACTGAACTTTGAGGAACTAGTGAAGACTGGTGGGGTTCAGTGCTCACTATAAGGGGGTAAGTTGTCTGGGTGGGAGGGCTGGGGTGTAACAGTGGCTATGCATGAGCTGGCTGGCAAATGCCATAGGTGCTGCGTTACTGTCTAGGGTAGCCCCAAACAGATGGGTCTGCAATAAGGAAATGGGCCGAGGTGGAATGCAAAAGCTGGCTAGAAGGTAGCTTCGGGCTTTCAGCTGTCGGGAAGGGGTAGAAGCAAGTTGGAGTTTTTATAGAGTTCAGCCAGATCCAGGCTGGGATGGCTGGGCCACAGAAAGGCCTTGGCGGGCTGCTGACAGCCTAGCCTCAGGAAGGCAATGGGGCCTGGCTTAGGAATGGTCACCCTGGACATGGGACAGGGATTTGCCAGGGCATTGCTGGTGCTCAGAAAGCAGAAGCAGTGTCTTGTGGGTACAACATGGAGACTTGGGGCTTCCAGGGGAGAGATGGGGCCTGCCTGGGCCAGCCCCTCAGGCCCGACGAATTTTCATCTCAGTGCGCTTGAGGGAGTAGTAGAAGCCTTTCCACTGGGCCCAGTTGATGCCATTGGCATAGGAGAGGTGGGAGCCACCCAGGTAGAAGCCATTGAGATTGGCGAAATGGCAGCTTCTGAACCAGAAGGCTCCCGAGGAGAGGGCCGCACAGTTCTGCACGAAGAGGTCCTGGTCTCGGTCGAAGGTGGAGAACTTCTGGCCACTGTGGTAGGACAGGGAGTCACCTGGCAGGAGGGAGAAAGGATAGAACTACTGAGGCCAGGAGCAGAGCCTTGTGCCGGCAGGCCGTGAGTGACAGCAGTTGATGAATGACAGACAACATGTGGCATCCTATTGGGATGGAGGCACCCTGCCCGAGCCACAAAGAGAAACAGCTGTTCTGCAGAGCCACCTGGAGCCGGGCCACCTGGAGCAGGGCCAGGGTGGCTGATCCCTGGGGCTGTGCTTCAGGTGGCTGGAGTTGGTCTGGAGAGAGCTGTGGCCGGCTCTTCCAAGCCCAGAAGGGATGAAGGAGAGGTCTTAAGGAGCCACTGAGGCAGGGCCAGTCCTATGCCATTGCTCCCCCTGCCCCTGCCCCTGCCCCTGCAGAAGCTGGTAGGGGTACCTGCCCCGCCATCCTCGAAGCCAGCCACGTAGAGGGTGTAGCCATCCTCCTCAGCACTGACCGCGTTGGGGGAGATGGAGAAGTCAACATACTTGGCGTAGGCTGTGTTGTTCTCAAAGTCTTCCAAGTCCACCCGCAGCTCGTACTTCTGCTTCAGTGTCAGGAGGTGCAGGTTCTGCAGCCCTAGGGAGGGGCGGCGTCTGGTCAGCAAAGACTTGGCTGAGGGGCAGCCCCTACCCCGGGGCCCCACCTTACCCAGCCAGTACTCCCCGTCAGCACGGCCGAAGCCCAGCTTGTAGTCGTTCCAGCCCCGGAAGAAACTCACTGAGCCGTTGAATCTTTTCTGGAAAACCTAGAAGCAGGAGGACAAGGGACTGGATGATGGGGGTTCAGTACCCTCAGGGGCTCGCCCTGTCCTGCCCTGCCCCGCCCCCCCCCAGGCCTGGCACTGCTGAGCCAGTTTATTAAGGACTTGAGTGAGTATTGGGGAGCTGCTAAAACAAAACACACACTGGCTCCGGGCCCCTCATTAAACATCTGCTGCTGAAAAGGGGGTACCTACCTGGCCTCTTCTCCGCTGAGAGACAGGAAGGGGAAAAGGTTAAGGGGGAGTTGGAGGTTGGGGACAGAGTTTATTGACAGAGCACCAACCTAGCATAGAGGCCCGGTTTCCCTCCCAGCACTGCGTGATAAGGGAACAGGGGGACCTAGAATACCTGGTTGTGAGCTCTGGTACTGTGTGGCCCGAGACAAGCCACGTGACGTCTCTGGGCCTGCAGTTTCTCGCGTAGGAAAGGCACCTACCTAACAGGACCACTGTAGGGACAGCATGCATTAACCCCCTCAAGCACCTGAGTGTTCGCAGCTCTGGATCCAGTCCCCATAAAGATGAGGAACCCAGTCTGCAGCGGTGACCCTGACTCATGCAGCTGCCTGAGCCACATCTCGGCCACTCACCGTCCACTTGCCGCCCTCGGTCGTCATGTCGCAGAAGACAGGCACGGGGACACTGGGGCCAGAGGGGTAGATGAGGTACACGCCATCCGACTGGTAGCCCTGAGCGTAGATGTCATCACAGTCCAGGGGTTGCTGAAGGCAGGACTTCTCTAGAGCTGAGAGAGACAGTGTGGGGACAACCAGGAGAAAGACTAAGGCATAAAGGACACCTCAGCACCCCAGTTTCCCCCCAAGGACTCAGGGACCCTGTCAGGAGACAGATTTCTCTAGGGGCCACCTGCCAATTTGTAGAGGAGGAAACAGTCCTGCAGAGCCTGGCTTACAGTGGTCTGTGAAGCGGGGGCTACTTACCATCTCCCCGGATCCCAGAGGCCTGTGGGGCACAGGGAGGTGTAGAGAGCAGCAGCAGCAGCAGCAGGGGCAGGGCTGGGAGAGCCTGGTGATGGGAAATGGGCCCAGTGTAGCCCCCAGCATGGGCCAGACACCTCCCAGGCCTCCCCCTTGCCCGAAACTTCTATCTCTTCTCTATCTTCTTTTCCCTTCTCCATTCTCTGGGAAAGGCGCAGTATCCCCAGAGCGTAAGTTTCAAGAGATCCCCACTATCCTTCTCTGTCCCCTATATGGCAAGTGGCTTGTCTTGGTCCCCCAGGCCAGTACCTTCATGCTGTCAGCTCAGTTCCGAGAGGCAGGCTGTCTGGGGCCCCAGACTGCAGCTGCCCACAGTTATGTGTTGGGCCCGAGCCCACAGACCTAGCCCCGCCCCTGGAGCTGCAGAATGCCCCCCCCACCCCAATAACCAGCCCCCAGCATCAGCTTACACTGTCAGGGGCCAGGGGACCACCTGGGTCTCATTAGGCCTGTCAGGGAAGCACTGTGGCCCAGACGTTAACTCCTTACCAGCTGCAACTGCTCCCTGGACTCCATTCTGCCTTCCCTCCCTGCTGGACTTGCGGCCCCTTGGCAAGCCCAGCTGGCCTCTGCCCACCCCCTGCTTCCCGACAGGCCATCTGCAGACGTCTGCTTCTCTCCCATTCCTGCCTAGTCTGTTTAATCAGCCATTTGGGGAGGGTAGGAGGTGGAGGTGTCCATGGGTCCCAGAGAGGGGTCCCTACTTGGGAAGGCCAGGTAGGGTAGGCAGCCCCAAAGCTCCTGATGTGGGAGCCGTCTGGCCTGGTAGGAGACGGGGCCAGCAGGGGCCAGCAGGGGCCAGGCAGTCTTTTGGCAAACCTGGGACATTTCTGAGCCATGAGCACAAAGCTGCCGGCGGCCAACAGTTCTGTCTGCCTCGACTGGAGCCAGGGCCCTCTCCAAGCCCTTCCTGGCCCCCTCCCCTGTTGGGTGACTATACCCCCACCCTTCCCTCTCCCACAGTTCCCTGGCCCATCTGGATTGCTTTTGTTTCTCCTGGTCCCACCCCTCCTCCCTTCCAAGCCCATCTGCTCTCACTGCTGCCCTCTCAAGCAGAGTCTCCATTTCTGTCCTGACGGCGGAGCCCACTGCGCTTCCCTTGCCCCCAGCATGCCTGGTTTCTGTGTCCCTCCGGCCACGCTTACCACCCAGCCTCTCCTGTTTTTTCTCTTCATCCAGCCTCTGTACGCTGGAAGCGTTGTCCCGGGTACCTGGTCTGTGTTCCTCTGTTTAAGCCTCTGGTGGTTCTCCATTGCCTCGAGGCTGAGGCCAACACTTCCCCCTGGGACTTGAAAGCAAGTACCAACCTGTTTCAGCCTCCCTTCAAGACCATGTTTCTTGCTGCTTGAGACTTTTTTTTTTTTTTTTTTTTTTTGGTTTTTCGAGACAGCGTTTCTTTGTGTAACTTTGGAGCCTGTCCTCAAACTTGCTTTGTAGACCAGGCTGACCTCGAACTCACAGAGATCCACCTGCCTCTGCCTCCCGAGTGCTGGGATTAAAGGTGTGCACCACCACTGCCACCGCCCGGCTTTTTAAAAAAAATTTATTTATTACATAATTACATATAGTGTTCCGTCTGCATGTTTGCCTGCAGGCCAGAAGAGGGCACCAGATCTCATTACAGATGGCTGTGAGCCACCATATGGTTACTGGGGATTGAACTCAGGACCTCTGGAAGAGCAGCCAGTGCTCTTAAGCTATGTCTAGCTACCCAGACTTGTGGTTAGCAGGTTCCTGGGCCTTTGCCTCATTTGTTCCCTGTGTGCCCACCAGTCTTTCTTCTTGCCATGAGTGCTAGCGGGCAACATCTCTGTCTCCATTTCTGCACACTCAGCAACCACCACAAAGCCCATACATATATTCACAAAGGACAAATTTTTTGAGCACCTACTATGTGTTGTACAATATGTTGACTGCCAGGAAGGCAAAATCAGCCCCTGGAATGGCCAACATGTTTTGGACAATGAACCACAAATGTAACTTAAACCTCGAAAGGACACAAATTGAACAGGTGAGCTGTCCAGAGCAAAGAGATAGCTCTTAAGACCCAGGAAGAGTCCCTTTGGGCCTCCTTGACATGGTGTGTGGCTGCTGGTTAGAGACCCGTCTCTGTGTAGATGTGTTGAGCCCTGGTGTTCCAGAGCTAGCTGCCCGTGTTGAAACCCATGTGCTACCATCTGTGAAGTTGGGATAACTTGGGCAGATTCCTCTGTGCCTCAGCTTTTTCCTCTGTGGAATGAAGATGATCATACTCCTTGGAGGTGTAAGGGTTCAAGTACCAGGAACAGTGCCCACACCTACTTGTCAAAAGGAGAAATCTTAACCTAATTAAGCTCAAGTTTACTTGAGCAATTATAAAGAGAACAGAACAAGGCAACACAAAAGTGATTTGTGAGCTGGGCAGTCCTAGGCGGAGTCGGACAACTCCCAGGAATAACAGGCTCTGACAGCGCTTATAGGAAACAAGTGTGTGCAGGGACCGCTTAATTGGTTACAGCTTAGCTGGGTAATTGGTTTCTGAGCCGCCCGCAGTTAACTGAAGTCAGATTCAGTGCAGGAGCTGAGGCTGAACCAGTGGCCTCCCATGAACACTATCTGGTGGACTGCAGTACCGATTTAGCCCAGATTAGCTCATCATCATCATCATAAACATCATGATTGTTCTCAGATGAGTGGGTCGTATTCAACACATTTTTCACCCTTGTCTGTGGAAGACTGACTTGGCCGCTCCATGGTAATCATTCTTTCGTTAGTCCAGATTTTTAGCTGGCTCATTGTCCAGTCTCCCTTGTGGCTGGGCGAGGCCACATGTCTGAATTTGGGTCAATAAGATGCAAAAGCAAGATAAGTGGATCTTTAGTTTTCCTTCTGCTTCTCTGAAGGGGACGGCTGGAGACCTAGCTGCTACCTTGGACATGGGAATGAGGCCTCATCGGGGGTGGAGTGGGGTGGGGGAAACCAATAGAAACCGTTCCTGCCTTGTGAAGTGGGTGGAGGCCAGGCCTGCACTGCCCTACCCTAAACCTTATGTGGAAGAGAAAGACACTCTCATCTAGTTTAAGCCTCTGGATTGTTTCTGTAAGACAGCTGTATCTAACACTAATCTCTAGCAACACTAGCGCAAAGCTACAGAAAGGAAAATAATGGGGGCTGAAGAGTCGTTACAACAAATAAAACATGTCCAAAGTTAAGTAAGAGAGACTTTTGAGACCATAACTCACGTAGGAGCAGAGGTAAGGGAACGAGGGGCCCAAACTGTCATATTGTTATTAAATCAGTGAGTTTTATGATAATGCGCACTTGTAGTGTCCAGGCAGGCACTCTGCTGGCAAGTGTCCTTCCAAACAAATGCTAAGGATTAGCTTTAGGAATTAGTTTAACTCCTTCTGAAAAGAAATTTGAAATCACACACAAGGAGTCAGTACCCTTCCTCTGAAGATGCTGTCTGCAAAGAGTTACCCAGCACTGGCAGGCTGCACATGCCACGGTGGACGGTCCCAAGCCCATGCCCATATGTGCGGCACTAACTGGACTCAATGATTACTAATGACAGCTTTTTAAAAAAAGCTGACGTGAAGTTGGGAGATGGAGAGGGGCATGCTAGGAAGAATGGGATTAAGGTAGTATTGGTGATCATGATAAATATCTATTGTATGAATGTATGAAACTTTCAACTAATAAAAATATTAAAATAAAAACATGAAATGGAGCTGGGCATGTGGTCTAGGCCTTTAATCCCAGCACTCGGGAAGCAGAGGCAGGCTGATCTCTGTGAGTTCAAGGCCAGCCTGGTCTACAAAGCAAGTTCCAGGACAGCTAGGGCTGTTAAATAGAGAAACCCTGTCTCAAAAAACCAAACAAGAAAAACAAAAACAAACAAAAAAACATGAAACGGAACTGGACGGATAACTCAGCGGTTAGCAGCACTGGCTGCTCTTACAGAGGACCCAGGTTCAATTCCCTGCACCCACATGGCAGCTCCCAACTGTCTGTAACTCCAGTCCCAGGGAATGTGATGCTCTGTCTCTGGCCTCCGTGGGCACCAGGCACACACATGGAACACAGACATACCTGCAGGCAAAACACCTATACACATCAAAATAAGAAAATAAAAATAAAGGCGTGAGCCACTACACCTCTCAATTAACAACAAAACAAAAAAGAAATGTCAAAAAAAATTACTCCAGCTCACTGAAGGGTGCATAGTGTATGGACATCATTTTATTGCCTGCTTAAAACTTGTGTTTTAGTTAGGTTACTATTGTGTGATGAAACACCATGACCAACACAATTTATAATAGAAAACATTTAATTGGGGGCTTGTTTACAGTTTCAGAAGGTGTCTTAGGGTTTCTATTGCTGTGCCAAACACCATGACCAAAAAGCAAGTTGGGAACGAAAGGGGTTATTTGGCTTACACTTCTAGATCATAGTCTGTTATTGGAGGAACTCAAGCAGAGCAGGAACCTGGAGGCACGAGCTGATGCAGAGGCCATGGAGGGGTGCTGCTTACTGGCTTGCTTCCTCTGGCTTGCTCAGTCTGCTTTCTTATAGAACCCAGGACCACCAGCCTAGCGATGATACCACCCACCATGGGCTGGGCCCTCACCCTCTGATCACTAATTGAGAAAATGCCTTACATCTGCATCTCATGGAGGCATTTCCTCAACTGAGGCTCCTTCCTCCCTGATAACTCTAGCTTGTGTCAAGTTGATACACAAAACCAGCCAGAACAACTGACCCCTTGTGAACTTGACACACAAACACGTCACTATTAAGCCACAACTCTTCCTTTCTTATTCATCCCCAAGATCTCACATTAAGAACATAAATAACCTTAAAAGTCCCAGTCTTTACAAATTCAAACTTTAAAATTTCAGTCCCATTAAAATAGACAATCTCTTTTAAAATCCAAACCAATTCTTTCAAAATTTAGTCTCGCTCTTTTTCGTGACGTCTCCTAGGCAGTGGGCTGTGTCAAGATGAAGCTGAATATCTCCTTCCCTGCCACCAGCTGTCAGAAACCCATCAAAGAGGATGATGAACACAAACTTCGTACGTTGTATGAGAAGTGCATGGCCACAGAAGTAGGTGCTGATGCTCTGGGTGAGGAGTGGAAGGGTTATGTGGTCCGAATCAGTGACAAACAAGTTTTTCCCATGAAGCAAGGCACTTTGACCCATGGCAGAGTGCGCTCGCTGTTGAGTAAGGGGCATTCTTGTCATAGACGAAGGAGAAGAGGAGAGAGGAAATACAAGTCTGTTTGAGGATGCATTGTGGATGCCAATCTGAGTGTTCTCAACTTGGTTATTGTAAAAAAAAAAAAATAAAAAAAAGGAGAGAAGGATATTCCTGGATGGAGAGATACTACTGTGCCTTGTTAGTTGGGACCTAAAAAGAGCTAGCAGAATCCAAAAGCTTTTCAATCTCTCTAAAGAAGATGATGTCCACCAATACATTGTCAGAAACCTATGAACAAAGAAGGCAAGAAGCCCAGGACCAAAGCATCCAAGCGTCAGCATCTTGTTACTCCATGTGTCCTGCAACACAAACACTGGTGTATTGCTCTAAAGAAACAACGAACCAAGAAAAACAAGGAGGAGGCTGCAGAATATGCTAAACTTTTGGCCAAGAGAATGAAGGAAGCCAAAGAACAGCGCCAGGAACAGACCGCCAAGAGACGCAGGCAGTCCTCGCCGAGTCCAGTCAAAAATCAGTCTTGAAGGGTAACAATAAATGATCATAGCTTTAAAAAAAAATTCAAAGTCTCTCAACTATAGGCTCCAGTAAGATGCTTTCTTGCTTCAAGAGGGAAAAATCAGGGCACAGTCACAATCAATGCAAAGCAAAACCAAAATTCCAACCATCCAATGGCTGGGATCCACTCACAATCTTCTGGGCTCCTCCAAAGGACTTGGTCACTTCTCCAGCTCCACCCTCTGCAGCACACACAGCTTGTCTTCTAGGCTCCAGCTGGCTCCACTCCACTGCTGCTGTTCTTGGTGGTCCTCCTATGGTACTGGCACCTCCAAAATGCTGGGGTCTTCTGCTTCGACTGGGCCACACTTTCACCAATAGCCTCTCATAGACTCTGTTCTTGATGCCAAGCCTCAACTTGTCCACATGACCCCTTCAGTCCTGGGCTTTCAACTGCCACTGAGGCTGCACCTTCACCAACGGCCTCTCCTGGCCTCTCACGGTGCCAAGCTTCTGCTGCTCTCCATGACCCCTTCATGCCTTCAAAAACAGCACCACCTGGGTGACTCTTATATTACCAAGTCCGGCTGCCAGCACAAGGTACAACCTTGGCCGCCTCTGGAACACAGCTTCTCTGCGCTCTCAGGAAACACTTCCCAGAAGATTTCACCTCAGTGGTGCTGGTCTCTCCTTCATCACTGCTAATCTCTTAGCTCCAGCCGACCATCAAGTATCCCAGCAAAGCAAAGTTTTGCTTTAGTAGTTCCGGTATCTTATTAATCACAGCTGATTCTTCAGCTCTAGCTAACCAGAACCACAGAATCTTTTTTTTTTTTAAATTATTTATTTATTATTCATTCATTCATTCATTTATTCATTATGTATACAGTATTCTGCCTGCATGTATGCCTGCAGGCCAGAAGAGGGCACCAGATCTCATTACAGATGGTTGTGAGCCACCATGTGGTTGCTGGGAATTGAACTCAGGACCTCTGGAAGAGCAGCCAGTGCTCTTAACCTCTGAGCCATCTCTCCAGCCCCGAGAACCACAGAATCTTAATGCAGAATAACAAAAGGCCCCAACAGAGTCTTTAAACTTCCCTCTGAAACTTGACAAGCCGGGCCTCCATCCTCTGCACTGCCCTTGACATCTTGTCTTCCAGTTCCCACAGAACATCCCAAAGAGCTCTCAAACACTCAATGACTTTTCTAGCTCAAAGTTCTAAAGTTCTTCCACAATCCTCCCTAAAACATGGTCAGGTCTGTCACAGCCATACCCCACTATGCTGGTACCAATTCGTCTCAGGGTTTCCACTGCTGCACCGAAACACCATGACCAAAAAGCAAGTTGGGAAGGAAAGCGGTTATTTGGCTTATACTTCCATCATTGGAGGAAGTCAAAACAGGAACTTAAGCAGGGGAGGAGCTGATGCAGGGGCCATGGAGGAATGCTGTGTAGTGGCTTGCTCAGCCTGCTTTCTTATAGAACCCAGGACCACCAGCCCAGGGATGGCACCACCCACAGTGGGCTGGGCCCTCCTCCATTGATCACTAATTGAGAAAATGCCTTACAGCTGGGTCTCATAGATGCATTTCCTGAACTGAGGCTCCTTCCTCTCTGATGATTCTAGCTTATGTCAAGTTGACACACAAAACCAGCCAGTCCAGAAGGTTAGTTCATGTCCATCATGGTGAGGACTGTGGCAGCAGGCAAGTGTGGCTATGGAGCTGAGAGCTTACATCCTGATCGGCAGGCAGCAGACAGAGAAAGAGATGGTGGTGGGAGTGGGTGGGGGTGGGGAAGGAATGGACTGGCATGGGCTTCTGAAAGCTCAAAGCCCACCCCTAGTGCCACGCCTGCTCCAACAAGGCCACATTTCCTAATCTTTCCTTAACAGTCCGCCAACTGGGAACCAGACATTCAAATATATGAACCGGTGGGGGCCCTTTTCATTCAAACCACCACAACATGGCAGACATACTCCCAAGGTTTTTTTTTTTAGGGGGGGCGGGGTAGAGAGGGGTCCTACCTAACTAGGTTGGGTGCTGCCTTACCCAGGCATCCTCGTAATTCCACACAAGCACATGACATCAGTGTATTGGAAGTGTGATGTCCTGGCTTTCACTTGGGAAGATAATGGCTTGAGAAGCAGAAGTGTTTTCACTTTGTGCAACCCCCCCACGTGTCAGTTCTCACTCTTATCTCCTGAGCTCCAGAGGCCCTTCCTGAAAGTCCTTGCCTGCCTGTACCTTAAAGTGTTTTCTCTTTTTATTCTCTCAGTCTGTGTGCCTGATTTCTGCTGGGGTATGCTGCTTTTCTTACTGCACCTCTAGTATGCTTTGAGATCAAGGATTTTGATACCTCCAGCGTTATTCTTTTTGCTTAGGGTTGCTTTGGCTGTTTGGGGTCCTTTGTTTCCCCTGTATGATTTTAGGATTCTTTCTTCTATTTCTATGAAGAATGCAATTGGAATTTTGGTGGGGGGTTGTACTGATTCCGTAGATCCTTTTCCGTGATATTGTCATTTAGACAGTATTAGTTCTGCTGGTCCATGAGTTTGAGAGCTCTTTCCATTTCTGAATGTCTTCTATTTTTGTTAGTGTTTTTAAGTTTTCATTGTAGAAATGTTTCACTTCTTTAGTTAGGTTTATTTTTAGGTGCTTTTTTAAAAAGATTACTTTAAATGGAATTTTTTTTTTCTGATGTCTTTCTCAGCATGTTATTGGTCCATAGAAAATCTACTGGGGCTTTTGCACGTGTGTGTGTGTGTGTGTGTGTATGTGTGTGTGTGTGTGTGCATGCATTTGCCTGTGCTTCTGATATGGAGGCCAGGGATCCTCTGGAGTCTTCCTCCATCTCTCCCCATCTGTTTCTGTCCCTTCCCTGACACTCCTTGTACGTGGTTTCAGATGCGTGCTACCACACCCAGCTTCTACACAGATGCTGGGGGTCTGAGCTAGGTCCTAAGGCTTGTGCAGCGAGGACTTACCCACTGAGCATCTCCTCACCCCAAGCTAGTGATTTAGTGATATATATATATATATATATATACATACATACATATATATGTTGATTTTTTTGTATCCTGCTACTTTGATGAAATTTAGTTATCAAACCTAAGAGTTTTCTGATGGAGGCTTAGGGTTTTTGTTTGTTTGTTTTTCAAGACAGTGTTTCTCTGTATAACTGCCTAGTCTGTCCTGGAAATCACTCTGTAGACCAGGCTAGCCTTGAACTCACAAAGATCCTCCTGCTTCTGCCTCCCTCCCGTGTGCTGGGATTAAAATTGTGTGCCACCACACCTGGCTGCCTTAGTGTCTTTTAAGTATGGATTATATTGTTTGCAAATAGATAAACATTGACTTTTTCTTTGTCTGTTTGTATTGCTTTTACTTTTTTTCCCCATTGTCCCGACTAAGACTTCAAGTACTATATTCTATAGATTACAAAGATTCTGCACAGAAAAGGAAATGATTAACAGAGTGAAGAAAAAGTCTACAATATGGGGTGCAGGGCAATATGGCAATATATCTGCCAGCTAAATACGTGACAAGTTATTAATATCTAGAATACATAAAGGACTGAAAACTAAATACCAAAAAAACTAGTCTGATCAATAAATGGGCAAATGGAATGAACAGACAGTTCCCTAGTGATGAAGTACAATGCCCAGTAACTATATGAAAAAATACTCAGTGGCCACAACCACTAGGCAAACAAAAATCAAAACCACACTCTCAGAGTCTGTCTTATACCAGCCTGAATGGCCATCCTTAAAAACAACAACAACGCTGGGCGGTGGTGGTGGTGGTGGTGGTGGTGGTGGTGGTGGTGGTGGTGGTGCACGCCTTTAATCCCAGCACTCGGGAGGCAGAGGCAGGTGGATCGCTGTGAGTTCGAGGCCAGCCTGGTCTACAAAGTGAGTTCCAGGAAAGGGGCAAAGCTACACAGGGAAAACCCTGTCTCGAAAAACAAAAACAAAAAACAAAACAAAACAAAAAAACCACAAAAAACAAAAAACAAAACAAAACAAAAAAAAGGGGGTGGGGTGGGGATTTAGCTCAGTGGTAGAGCGCTTGCCTAGCAAGCGCAAGGCCCTGGATTTTGTCCTCAGCTCCAGAAAAAAAAGAAAAAGAAAAAGAAAACAACAACAACAACAACAAACAATAACAAATGTTGGTGAGGATCCTGGGCAAGAAGGAACAGTATGGCCGCTATGGAAATCAGCATGGAGGTTCCTCAAAGAACTAAAACCAAAACCACTATCCAGTCCAGCTACACTGCTTCTGGGAAAACACCCAAAGGGACTGACTTCTGCACACTACAGAAGCACCTACAGGCCCATGTTTATCACTGCGTTGCTCGAGGTATCCAGGTTGAGGACTCCAGCTAGGCATCCATTAATAGATAAATAGATAAAGAAAATGTGTTTCATAGCCACACAATGGAGTGCTATTCAGGCATTAAACAGGACACAGTTATGCCATTTGCCAGAAAATGGATGGCAGTGAAGGTCATCATATTAAATAAAACAAGTCAAAATCAAAAAGACAATTATCGCATGTTTCTTCTCCTCTGTAGAACCTAGATCTTCTACCGTGGAAGTATTGGGAAAGGAGGGAACGAGCAGGGGAGGGGAAGGAGGGCAGAGAGAATGGAGGTGAGTATGGTCAATGGCGCACTTGAATGACGTGTCTCTCTGAAACCCATTGTTTTGCACAATGAATACTAACAGAGCCTTGAAAGTTGAAAAGGAGAGGCAGCAGGAGCAGGGCGAATCCATCCTTTGGGTGTGGAGACCTGCTGTTTCAGGGTCCTAACTCTCAGCCAGGATGACTTGGGACTGGTTGGTGATGGCCTTGCTGTGCAGTGCCGAGTCATCCTGGCTGGCTCAGATTCAGAACCCCAGCTTTCTTCTCAGTCCTCTTGACTGCTTTACTTTCTCTGTTATTTTTTTGTGAAAGACCCCAACTCATATTCAATGCAGACATTTTGAAGAGAGCTCCTGAGTCTCAAACCTGAGGGTCTTTGGGTATGCTAAGAATGCTCTGCTGCTGAGGGAAGGCCTCAGCTCTGAGGAGGTCTTTTTCTTTTGTGACAGGGTCTCACAATGTAGCTCTTGATGGCCTGGAACTCGCTATGTAGACCAGGCTGGTCTTGAACTCATAGAGATTCACTTGCCCCTGTCTCCTGAGTGCTGAGATTAAAGGTGTGCACCATCATGGCCAACTTCTGAGAAGATTTTTTTTTTTCAAGACAGGGTTTCTCTGTGTAGCTTTGCACCTTTCCTGGAGCTCACTTGGTAGCCCAGGCTGGCCTGGAACTCACAGAGATCCGCCTGCCTCTGCCTCTGCCTCCCGAGTGCTGGGATTAAAGGCGTGTGCCACCAATGCCCAGCGAGAAGATTTTTTAAATTAAAAAAAATTATTATTGCTAGGTGTGGTGGCACATGCCTTTAATCCCAGCACTCAGGAGGCAGAGACAGGTGGATCCCTGTGAGTTTCAGGTCAGCTTGGTCTACAAAGTGAGTTCCAGGATAGCCATGGCTCTTACACAGAGAAAACCTGTCTCAAAAAAACAGAACAAACCAAAAATTATTCTTTTATTTTAGGTGTATGGGTGTTTTGCTTGCAAGTCTGTCATCCATCTTGTGTGTGTAGTTCCCATGGCGGCCAGAAGAGGGAGCAGTGGAACATTAACAGGGCCATTATTCCTGGCATTTATTCGGGCATGATGGCCACTTAGGCCTTGGAGTTATCTTTTGTAAATACCAGTGATTGTTATCTGAGATTTATGGGGCTGTTCTTTCTTGGGAATTTTAGAACCTTATTAGCATAACCTCAGTCATAAGACTTTCCTGGCAAACCTGGAATTCTTAGAATGACTGTGTTTGCTTAGTAATGGTTCCTTAAGACAACTTCTAGTTCAGATAAGAGATTTTGGTGTGTGGGAACTGACTTGCTAAATGGCCTTTTGTGTATCGATTAACAGAGCTTCTTTCTGCAGAGCTCCTGGTCTGTCAGTCCATCCAGACACAGACTCCTCCTGCTGCTTTTGCTAAGCCTCAGTTACACTTTGGAGTGACCCTCTGTCTTTGACTGACCTGTGCAAAACAGAACACAGATAGTGTTGGATGTTAGGGATGGTTGTGCGCTGCCATGTGGGTGCTGGGAATTGAATTTGGGTCCTCCAGAAGAGCAGCCAGTGCTCTTAACTGCTGAGCCATCTCTCCAGCTGCAGAAGATTTTTATATCAGCATTCCTATCAGGTTTAAATGGAGAATTTATTTTCTTGAAGGTGGCAGACCCCCACTCTGACTCTTTTGCTAAGCCGTGGACACTCTTCTGCTGGGGTTCCTGCATGCTGATAAAGGCCGTGAAACAGAGTGGGCATCCCCTTCCTCCCTGGGTCACAAGTGTGATAGAAATGGCATCACTATCCTAGGGATGTGAGTCCTTCCATTAAATGCCGCTTGCATTGTTCTGATTTGGTGCCGAGGGGACCTGGAATGATACTGGGATGGTGAGTCCCTGATGGGCACACATTTGCAATGCTGGAGATTGTTCAGGATTTGGAGGACAGGTGGACTCAAGGCACACAAAATTATCCACTAATGTCCTCTGAAGAATTTGCTGGCTGTACCATAGTGGTGCCATGCCCTGATGGTCGAGTAAATCCTGAGGACTCCCTGCTTTCCTGCATACCATTTTGATGGGACCTTGTCTAAGTTGGATGTTTCCTGTGGTCCTATACCAGTTGCCGCATGCCTTCCCTGGTCCACGCTCCATCCTGCTCTGTACAGAGGCTGGGGTGTATGGAGGGAATAGCTGGGTCCCTGTGACCAACAGAGGTCCTGGCAGAGACGGGAGGAGAGGTGGTGTAGGTGATTCTTCCTGGCTCCTGACCTGTTAGCAATAGCTGTACCCTTCACCATGCTGTCTCTTGGTTCCAGCTCAGCCATGACCCCAGTCACCTGCTCTCGTAACCTTGTGTTCTTTCCCAACCCCTTCAGTTACAAGTTGTAACTGAAGGGACTCTAGCCAGCCCAAGCATGGTAAACATGGCTCTGGAAGGCCTTGTCCCTCCCCCACTCCCCCTGCCTTGCTAAAAACCGTTAGATGACGTTCCTAAAGCTAGCCACTGAGGTCTACTCCCTTATTGGACCACTTCCTCCTCCTGAGGCCGACGACCAAGGTCCAGCTATCAAAGTATTGAAGTCTAGCAATCAAAAGCCCCCTTTGGTTCACTTAATTAACATGCCCAATTAAAATTAAACACTTCACCCTAACACAGGGTTTCCTCTTGTACCTTTATAAACTGCCATTGTCCAATGGGTCACATCTGTCTCCTCTTTATCCAGAGGCTGGGGAGGAAGTAACGGCCAGGGTTGTCAGGCTCCCTTGTCCGTCCTTCAGGGAGAGTGGCCTAGACTCTGTGAGTCACATCCAAATCTGCTCAGGCCATATTGTTAAAGCCCCCTTAAGGAAAAAAACCCTCCTCCTCCTCTCTCTCTCTCCTCCAGAGGTAGCGGGTACCTCCCTCTTTCTCCCTCTCTTTCTATTTCTCTCTCTCTCCTTCCCTCCATTCCCTCTCCCCTCCCACCAGGTGGATGTCCCGTCTGCCATGTGAGTAACTTTCCATCGCGTCACGCTACCTTCTGTGGAGTCTGCATGGCGTGCCTTACCCACCACCGGGCACCATAGTCCA
>CABHPP010106209.1:0-63103 GCA_902168425.1 Peromyscus attwateri | reverse complement strand
CTCCCTCTCCCCCTCCCTCCCTCCCTCCCCCTCTCTCCCTCTCTCCCTCCCTCTCTCCCTCCCTCTTCCTCTCCCCCTCCCTCCCTCTCTCCCTCCCTCTCCCTCTCCCCCTCCCTCCCTCCGTTCCTCTCTCTCTCTCTCTCTCTCTCTCTCTCTCTCTCTCTAGTAAGTTCCCTGTCTCCTGCTATTTCCTGGCTTTAGGTTTTTGTTTTGTTTTGTTTGCTTTGTTTTCTATTGTTTTCCATTTCTTTCTGTCTCTTTGGGTAGGTTGTTGCCTTATTGGAATTCTGCCATAGAAATCCTACTTTCTGGTATGGTGTGTGTGTGCGTGTACGTGTGCGTGTGTGTGTGTGTGTGTGTGTGTGTGTGTGTGTGTGTGTGATAGAACTCACTGAGTACCATGACAACGTTGAAGTTCCAATTGGTAAGTATTTTTAGTCCTTTGTTGGCTTGCAGTATGTTCCTTTTCTCGTTCCTTAGTTATCCACAGCTTTATTCTTGATCTCTGAAAATAAATGTTTGGGTATGGGCTGCCTTGGCAAAAGTTTGTATATAACCTTCAAGTTTAAGAAAATCATTTCCAGTTCTTCTAGACTAGTTCCAAAAGATATGGTCTGGAATATGCCAATGTGATAACAAATAGTAATTACTGATTAAATAGCTATTATCAACAATATTCTGTGTCTGACAACATATGAAATATTAATCAGGATGCTACTGCCATTTATGTAGGTACTAAGGTTTGTATGAATAAAATGAAATGATATAAAGTTACATATATATTGAAAGTATCATAATGGAGCCCATTATTTTGTACACTAATTTTAAAAATACTTGTAAAACGATGGTATTGTATACAAGACATTCTTCATAAATAGTTAACTTTAAATAAACATTAAGACATATTGCAAGAGTTCACAGATACAATGGTATGAATTCGAAGGTCAGCTGAGTATCTACAAGAAACTGCCTTGGAGAAACTTCAGTTCATAAGAAACAAGGTCAATAAGAAAAATATGCTTCCCATAGCAGGAAGTCATCAGGTTCTTAGAGGGCAAAGAGAGGAGGTCTTGAGAAGAGTTTAGGTTCTAACAGAAGGGGAAGCTGCAAATCCCAGGCTCAGGAATGAGCAGGGGCAGCCTTTTCCACTCTGCATGCTATAATCTGAGGTGCTGCAGAAGCAATACAAGAGGGTGTATCGTGCGTACCTAACTTGAAAACGTATGCTGAAGTAAGAAGTCAAATGCATCAGTGGAAGCAGGAACGTACAGCTGAATGAAGGAGCTTTCCAGTTACCCGGAAGGGAAGCACACAGGGGCTTGGGTTCCCTTCCCCTGAACTGATTTCACTATTGCTGTCCTGGATCATGGTCCTTGATTTAATCTCTTTGACCACAGAAAACATCAGATAAACGTAGGACATACAACCTGAACAAGTTGACATATAACTTCCAATCTAGGATGTAGACTGTGCATTGAAAGATGAAACACATTGTAGAGGAAAGAACGTTTTAGTCCATGTAACATTACTACATTGTAGCATCCTGATTGAATTCAATTTGATGAGATAATTAGTGGAATAATTTGTCCTAGTCTTAATTATGCACCAATTTCCCATTCACACATTCCATGGAAACTGCCAACTCCCTTCTTTACTCAGAAACTTGTCAAATTTCTAGTAATCCAAAAGGAAATTCTTCCTCAGTGCTTGAGTCCAGAAAATCTCAGCCTTTTGGTAGTGATAAATTTGCTACTAAGGAGAAGATCCCTCAAGGATTAGAAGGCTCTGAATCACACCCTTCAGAAAAGTGACAGAGACCTGGAGAGGTTGGGAGCAATATTGGGAAGTAAATGGACTGGGCTTCACAGAAGACAGGGCTAGCACTTGGTGGCAGCACCACAGAGGTGGATTACATCCAGAGCAGCTGGGACATTACCCAGAATGGCTGGGCACAAGGACCTTGCTGTCTCAGGCAATGAGAGCGACACTCTCCTGGGTGAAGACGGGAGGGTGCTTCATCCGATGTTATCAAATAGGTAAGAAGTTCTTACACAGACTGGAAAGGAGATATTTCTAAACCCCCAGTGTTGATTTGCTCTCCACCCAGTTGAGAAGTACCTGGAAGCAGTCTTTTCTGTTTCAGAAAATTAAAAAAAAAATTGCAGTTGCAAGTTACAGCATGGCAATATGGCTCAGTGGGTAAGGATACTTGCTGCCACACCTAACTACCTGCTTGTTCCCCTCAAACCCACACTGTAGAAAGAGAAGTGGCTACCTCAACCTGGCCCCTGCCCATGCTCAATTGCACGTGTGCAAGAGCACATACAGATATGTTAGTGTGCACACACACTAACAAGTGTAAAACTGAAATGAGTTCCCGTACTTTAGGAGTTAGAGGATTAATGCCATAAGGGGTTTGAATAGTTGAGTGCCTACCTAGAATATAGCAGCTATGTGGTAGGCAAAGGCTTGCATTTTTAAAAACATCAATAAGATGGGTAGTTCAATAATGATGTTTCAGATAAGAAGAATGAAATTCAAAAATAATGCTATCTATCTGGCTTTAAGCATCATGACACATGAACCATGGAATCATGATCTAAACTTCAGTGTCATGTTGGAATGTACACATAAGAACACAGGTTCTTATTAACTGTACTCCTCCGAAAAGTACAGTTTTAGGAGAAAGGGTCAAAAGAGAAGCCAGTCATTCATTCATTCACTCACTCATCTATCCACTCATTGAACAGATATATTTTGAGGGCCCACTAAGATGACTGGGGTAGTTAGTTGGAGGCTAAAGAAATAGCATCAAGCAAAACTAGCCCATACCAGTCTCACATTTAAGTGGTGGTTGATAGAAGGACACAATTTTTAAAAAATCATGGTAGAGAAGTGGTAGAGAGAAAAACAAAGCAGGTGGGGGTATACTGGGGACTATGGGGGTCCATCCCCTCAATAGTTCCCTCCCAGGGTCCGGGAAGAATCTATATTAGCTGATAATTTAATCTTTGATGAAAGGAAATGAATCTATGTACACTAAACTCCTTAGTCTATGTCTATACACTTTATTATTTATTCTGTGTCAGTTCTCTCTACACAGCTTCTATTCCGCTCTCGTGCCTAGTTCCTTTCTTGCCTGATTTCTCTCTACATTTATCTGCTGTCCCCTCTAAGTTCTAACTTAATTCTTTCATCTTGATTCTGCCTCATCTAGGTCCTTCTCATCTCGTTCTTACCCATCTAGTACTTTCCCATCTGCCTCTTCCTCAGCTTCCATCCTGACCTCCAGTTTTCCAGTCAAAAATCCTCTCCAGCCAAAATCCTCAATATCCTCTCCTCGTTCTCCTTATACCTCAGTTCCCCTCAGTCTGTGAGGTGTTCAGTTATAAACCCAAGCCATAGTGATCCTCTGGCAGAGCAAGGTCACCAGTCTTGAATTCTTACAGGGTCATAAAAGCAGTGGCCCTCAGGCTTTCTTTTACAACCTAAATGAGTACTAATGATTGGTTAGTCAAGAAGGGAATTTATGTGCTCAATCTACATTCCTAGGAGTGGTTAGGTAAGAAATTAGGAGTCTATTAGTAAGGCTGTAAGGAAGGAGGGTCTTACCCTAAATAGCACAAGAAATAAAGCTATCCTCCTGACCTAGGAGACAGGTGTTGTTTCGTTTGACCTTGGATGCTTGATAGGTATTTTAGTCAAATACACTGTTAGGAGTTCTTGGAAGCACGCATAACATTACAAGAAAATCACTGTAGGAACCAGCTAATATATATATACAATATACACAAAAGCTAAACTATCACCAAGATTTCTTAAGCCATAGCTTGACCTTTGAAAAAGTCCTTTACTTTTCCAAGTAGTAGCTTTTGTAATAGTAGCTGAATTCCATTACATTTTCCTGCAGCTTGCAACAGGGGTAGGCAGAGAGTGGTTCGGGTACTCTTTTACAAGTGACCAGGAAAGACAATTGTGATAAAATGACATTTATGCAAAGACACTCATGGCAGGAACCATGGAGACACATATTGGGCTGCACAAAAAACACAGGCCCCGACAAGAGCTAATGTGCTTGAGGGCTAAGAAGGGTAGTAAGAGCTGAAGGGAAGAGAAGGCTAGCGGAAGGGGCGGGGCAGCCCTGTCAGGGCTTTGCAGGCTGCTGCCAAGCCTGTGATAAAATTCAGACACTAAGACCTCTGACTTGAACAGAAGGCTTCAAATCTTTGTAAAAGTAGTTCCTAATGTTCTCAGGCAGTTTTAGCTCTGATTAACTGCGTACAAAGGCCTTGATGCGTTTTTATAATTACACTGTAGGTATTGTCTATGAGGCATATTTTCTGTTAAAGAGCCAAGAAGAAGCACTGTACAATGATTTTTTTTATGTCTCCATATAAAATAAAATTAATGGCCCCTCCAGCCTAGTGTTTGTTTGCGGGGGTCATTATCTTAGAGGGAGGAGAATTCTCATTCATGGTGACTAAGCATATTGATTAAGAATAAATTGCAGGTAAGTTGAAATATGATTTTTAAATGAAATAAATCCAGGCATGCATGGCTTGGCCTCCTGATTTTAAACTTAAAATTCTGGAGATTTTGAAAAGTTAGTCTTATTTTGTTCTTATCTGGTGCAAAGGTATGACCCTTAAGTTCATATGTACCTGGAACTACCATGCTTTATGGGGGCAGAGCAAATTTCCAATGGGGTGAAAAAGATTTAAATAATATTCCATTTGGGTAGTATAATGTTAATTAGGAAAATGACAAATAGAAATTAATTTCAATTTTACATGACCTGCTGTGTGTCTCAACTTCTAGTTCATCCAGAATTTGTCTTCTGCTTCTCCAGCAGAACAGGTACTCCACTTGGGGATGCCAACTGAATAGAAATTAAATGAACTGCTCGACCACAAGTGCCTGAGGAATTGCAGAGGTAACTTTCATTAACCTTGATCTTATAGTAGAAAGCTCTTGAATGTCAATGGGGGAATAGACTCCATTGAGCTGATATTCTTTAATATTCCATGCTTAATCAAAAATGGCAATAAAACATTTATCATCAGAGATTTACACAGATGTATCTTAAAACTTTGAATGGGATAAACAAGTTGAGTCACTGAAAGGGGTCAAAGATGATTGCTACTAGCGTCTCTGAAATTAACTGGCTTTTCAAAAGGAAATTTCCACACAGCAGTGGGTCTGATACCTCTGCTCACAGATTATCAGCATTAAGGTATTTCCCAATGTTGACATTTCTTTTTTTTTTTTTTTAAGTTTTTGAGAATTTTGTACAGATACGCAATGAAATGTGATCATATCTACCCCATTTTCCCTCAGGCCTTCCTGTCCCTACTCATCATGCTGCCTTCCAATATCTTTTTTTTGTTGTTGTTTTTTAAACAACCCACCAAATTCAGTTAGTGCTGCCCATATGTGCACGGGTAGCATCAGCCATTGGTAGCATCCAACGGAAAACCTACCAGTTGCCATTTTCTTTATAGGACTCCTCTGTGGCAATACAGAGTCACCTGCCTCTCGCCTCTGTATAGTTCCTAACTCTTGTTTCCCTTGCGCCATTAGTATGTGTCTGAAAGCAAGCGAGAAATTCTGTCCTCCACGTTAAGTTCTGTCTGCACAAAACACACAGCCCAGGCTTCATGAGAGTCTTCACGCTGTGCCCACTGCAGCTCTAGGAAGGTGAGCGTTGCGGATGTTAAGAGGAGTTTCAGAACGCCCTGCTCTCTCATCCACTCTCTCTCTCCACTTACGCACTCTTCAAGTGCATTCTGACAGGAACGAATGTCTGAGAAAGGACTGGGCAGGAGTGAGCAAAGAAAGAAAAGTCTCAGAATTGGTCAGGGGTAGCTTACAATCATCTCCAACCCAGATAGTTTTAGTATATAACTGCTGTGGGATGGTCTGTATGTCAAATTGCTCTGATTGGTCAATAAATAAAACACTGATTGGCCAGTGGCCAGGCAGGAAGTATAGGCAGGACTAACAAGGAGGAGAAGAATTCTGGGAAGTGGAAGGCTGAGTCAGAGGGAGACACTGCCAGCTGCCGCCGCCATGACAAGCAGCATGTGAAGATGCCAGTAAGCCACGAGCCACGTGGCAAGGTATAGATTTATAGAAATGGATTAATTTAAGATGTAAGAACTAGATAGCTAAAAGCCTGAGCCACTAGGCCAAACAGTTTAAACAATATAAGTCTCTGTGTTTATTTGGTCGGTCTGAGCTGCTGTGGGACTGGCGGGTAACAAAGATTTGTTCTGACTGTGGGCCAGGCAGAAAAATTCTAGCTACATATAACTAATGACTTTACTGTAAAAGATCAGTCAGTCAGTGGATTTGGCCAATTTGGGTGGTGAGAAGGCATGTGAAAAAAAAAGTTAGATGTCAGAGTAGACAAAATTATTCATTCAACTATTATCACTTCTTCAGTATTTGGCAGAAAGCTGTGATTTATAGATATGGTGTCTACAGGTGACTGTGTGTACATTTGTGTGCACATATGTACTTGGGTGAATAAGATGGAGGAGAAGGGAGGCAATGAGCGTCAAGCAGTTCTCAGGTGATGAAACCTGGCCTTTTATTTGCCATCTCTAACCAGAGGGTAGGATCTTTACCCAAAAAGCAATAATTAGACATCAAAGGAAGTTAAATTGTTTTAGATCATGATGTCTTATTTCTCAACTATGGTTTTTTCACGTGTGTTATGTTTTGATATTGGAAAGATTCCATATCTTTTGCATGTCCATTCCAATCTATTCCATGTCCATTTACATAGACAGATATCAAAAACACCATGTTGTCCTTGTGCACATCATGTGTAAGCCTACGCCAGCAGATTGCCGGATCTTTGCCATCAATATTGAACAGTAGCCATGGGAAATATTTTCAGAATAAATTTGGAAAGATCTTGAGGAAAACTTTCCTAGTGTTAACCCTTCCCCTTTTATTACTTTATAATCCACGGGGAGGGAGGAACTGAAATTGACTGCCTAACACATAAGAAGCAGAGATGGCCACGTAGCCATTTCTTCTTCCAAGACTGAAAACTGGGTGATCTTGACGATTGCTTCAAAGCGCAGCCATGTTACGAATCAGCTGGTGTCAACAGTGATTCTTCATAACATCCACAAACATATGGAGATTAGCAATTGCAGTAAAATTTTGTGCTACCAATGCTGGTTCATTCAAAATAATATGGAATTCAAAGTCACTGCTAGTCTTAACTGGTTAGATGTTATGTATTCTTTAACAAGATACAGAACGATTGGGAAGACTTTAACTTCAAATTAATTAATGTTGATGGATTCTGATTTGTTGTTGGTTGATTCAAGAAGCACTTTCTGTAATTAATCCTAGCTTCATTTTGGGCCTGAAAGGATGGCAGATATGTACTTTGGTGGCCTCGAATGGATGACAGGCTTCTGTGAAGCACCCTGCCTGTCAGACATACAGTTCCTTATTGGACAGACTGAGTGTTCATGAGTGCAGAAGGGGTGTCGATACTGGAGCAGAACTGTTTGGAATTACAGCACCCCTCAGTTGCTGCCCACCTGGGAGACTCTAGGCAAGGTATTGAAATATTTAGTGCCTCTGTTCATGTATCTGCAAAATGGAGATGAAAATAACAATATGGGATTCATGGGTTGGTTAAAAAAAAACTAGTTATCTGTTACAAGATGACTAGGGAGGTGATGGCATATAGTTCTCCATATTAGTATTTCTAATAAATGTCCTCAGCAGACACTGGTATTAAAAGAAACTATAATTCCTGTAGACAACAGCAGAAGCAGCAGTGGACAGAAGGAAGTCCAGATTCCTCGGCTCTGGCTTTCTTCTGACCAGTTTCTATCTGAATCCATAAGCACAGAGAAAGTGATTTCCCTAGCACATCTCCAAACTGGAAATGAACAGCTCTGTCGTCATCATAAACTATCTCTTCAATTAACACTAAAATCGTCATTTCAGCAGATCTACATAGCTAGACATCTTATATGTTCTAAATTTTAAAAGAAGAAGAGGAAGAAGAAGAAGAAGAAGAAGAAGAAGAAGAAGAAGAAGAAGAAGAAGGAAAGAAAAAAGGAAAAGTAAAACAAACATGAAATCATTCATGCCCAATGTTTTGCTTCCCCTTATCCTGGTACTGTCTGTTTGGCCTGTGTCCACAGAAAGCAGAGCTCCTTCAGGCTGAGGGACTTTCTTTAAAATGTAGCAACAGAGCTGGGAGGTGGTGGCGCATGCCTTTAAGCCCAGCACTCAAGAAGCAGAGGCAGGAGGATCTGTGTGAGTTCGAGGCCAGCCTGGTCTACAAAGTGAGTTCTAGGAAAGATGCAAAACTACACAGAGAAACCCTGTCTCGAAAAACAAAAACCAACCAAAAAAAAAAAAACAAAAACAAACAAACAAACAAAACCCCAAAATGTAGCCACAGATGTGAAGGACAAGAGATGTATTGTTTTCTCACAAAAGAATGACAGTCTTCCTCTGCGTTTTCCTGTGGAGCTGACTTTAGTTTCCACAGCCCAAGTGGTGGATGAAGAATACACAGAGACTAACCTCATTCCCATAAGAAGTTCAAGCTCAGCCATATTTTAATATATTTAATTTCAAAATAAAATCATCCTAAAATTTCCTATGATGGGTAGAAATAAATGTTAGGTAAAACCTACTTAAGACAGCAAAATTCAAATATGATATAAATAGAGCTGTCGGGAAAATTAACTCATAGAAACATCAACACATCTACCAACTGACAAAAATCATTCTCAGTGAAAAACAATTTGTGTGGTATTATAACTAATTTTTTATGTTTCGAGGAACTATTGTATGAACACTGTCTCAAACTATCTATTATTTCAAAGATTTTGAAATATAATCACGAGGGAAGGTTGGTAAAAAAGGATGCTTGTAAAATGGAAATATTTTCCAAGAAATTCCTAGTAAGAGAAAAACGTATATTTATAGGGAGATGTTTTCCTGTTAACATTTCAATTTGAAATTTTGAAATCTGCACTTACTAAAAGTCATCACTTGGGCCCTTTCTAATGAAGCTAGTTGGAGCTGTGGGCTTTCCTTGACTGCTCAGGAGAGTATAAACAAGGGGAAGAATGCTGGAAAGCAGTGGCCCTTAGGGCTCAATGGACCCTTTGCCTCCTCAGCTTCTCAGAGCACTAGTGTGTTGGACAACCCTCTCTTCCCTAGGGGAAAAGAAGGCAGCCTTGCCACTGGACTGGACGGAAGAACCCTCCCTCTGTCTTTTCACACAGGAGGAAGGAGATCTGTGGTGAATTGTGTCTACCACTCGGTCATTTTGCTACAGGCCGTGTGCTGTCAAATGTTCCACACTCATCATCTCATTTGTCCTTTTACAGCCATCTCCCATTTGACAAAAGGGAGACTGAGTCTTTTTGAGGTTAAATAATTTCCTCAAAGTCACGTGATGGTCGAACAGGATGGAAAGGGAGAATACGATATTTGAATCTCTAAGCCGCTCTTCTTTAAACACCAACGTGAAAGACACACACTTAGAGAGCAGCTGGAAGGGTGGGACTGAGCCTTCAAGTTCTACATCTCCTCCACTTCCCCAAACTAAGCGTTTTATTGATGTATTTCAGAAATGATTAAAACGTAAAAATTGCATTGTGGTTTTTTATAACGTTTGTGATTTCTGGGCTGTAAAAGACAATAAATGATAATAATAACACATCTAACTCTACTCTCAAGAATGATTTCTGCTGTCATTTATTAGACATTCACTTCAATACTTTGCTAAGCACTTTTCACGTATTATTTTATGTAAAAAAAACGTAGCCATAAATTTTACTGTGTAGAACTCAGATGAAATTGAAACACATGCTCTATTTTTAAAGTGACGATATGGACACTATTTTCTGTTTCTTTCATTCTGTGCTTTATTTCAAGAAGACAGATTTCCTATTGTCCAGAGCCTGGTTCTCCCAGGTCTAACGTGAACCCACAACAAAGAACATGCAGAAGGTGATGGAATCGGTGAGAAAGGTTCAGCAAAGTGAAAAGCACAAAGAACATCTAAGAACTAACTGAAATCCAATTCACTCCTGTGATTCGGTTTTTCACCTGCTTGCAGTAGGTGGCAAAAGCTGGGTGCAGGGTACCTCACAGTATTTCTCTCAGCACTCACAAGCTGGCGGGCCAGCGTACAGTAACCCTAACGGGGAACGGAATTCTGCCATTCCCATTGGTACAGCATTAAGGGAAATGAATCTCATTCTGCTCATATTGGGGAAGTAATTTATCAGATGATTTATTTACAGTGCAGTCTGCATGACAAGTAAACAAATATGTTATTTTTGCCCACTGTAGTTGGATTTTTAAACAAGAGAAGGAAACAGAGTGTCTTTCTAAGATATGGGAGTCGCTCTGACAACAGCTTTGAAAAATAGAGGGACCCCATTACAAGGAGTTTAGCAAGAACTGATTTACATACTAGAGTGGATCTTTCATGAATGCTGTCAGCGTAGAGTGGAAAAGGGGAGGGGAAAAAGGCTCCAATTGCGTGCTAGCACTGTGCATGTTGATGAATCCCCAAGCACATGTTAATTAATGCCCTATTGTGTTTGGCAGACTACCAGGGACTGTGATTGTACACAGGCTGCTCCTTTAAATGGAGAGTGGCTTACTCTATATTGAAAAGAAAAAAAAATTGTATTTGTATAAGCCACAGCTATGCCTTAGGAGTAAGTGTTTTGCTTTTAGTGTAGTTAGGAGAAAGGAGCTGCCACCTATCACAATATTTTATCATTACACTTTAAAAAATACTCAACTCTGGGAAAGTAAGGAAGCACAGAAACGCCATTGTTTGTGAGGACACAACATAATGGCTCCCATTGTCTTATATGAATCATGGTCTAGATTTCACTCAGAAATACTGATTACTAATACTGGTGTCTGCCATCTTCTTCTGTGGCTGAAGCAGCGACTAAAAGGAAAACCTCATAATAAACACATAGAATGAGTGGGAAAAAATGTCATCTGGCTACAGAGGTAAATGGAATGTTGGGTGGAGGGCAGAGATTCTTACAAATGCCCTAGAATTAAAAGCTACAAAAAACTAATGCTAAACTACTGGAGTCTTAATTTTGATCAAAGGGGAAAAGGACTTATTTTCTCAGCTCTCACTTACTTGTTTTAATGTGCTTTTTACTACTCACAATGTAAAGGGCTGATAAATATTGGATGTTTTAAAGCTTGAAAAATAAATTGCCTCATATTATTGCTCCTTATTAATAAAATTGACATAGCTGAAAAGCTGTTGATGCAGTCTCATCCAAAAAGATATTGCCGCCAAACAATTAATTGTCTGCATCACTTTAAATAATAATAAAACTTGCCTCCAGCTGATTAAGGACCCACCTTTTTCCTAATCTGCACTGCTTTTGCCAAAATGGGCTGATGCCCTTTTTCCACTGACGCTTTTGCCTTGACGATTTCAGTCTTTGGGGCTTCCTCCTAAGTGGAACTCCCTCCGGATTTCCTCGGCACACGCAAGCTTCATTGAAACTAGTCATCCTTGGGCTGCAAGGACAGCCTACATCAAAATCATGGGGGCAGCTCTCCCGTACAAGTGAAAGGCTTAGGCTTAGTGCCTCGCCGGCTTACCTGACTTGGAATTCATCCAGTCTAGGCTGGTCTCATTCCTGTGCTTTACCCAGGAGGCAAGCCTGCCTCTAATCTTAAACGGGCTTCCCTTTCTTTTCTAATCAGTTAGTCTTTGTGCCCCTAGTCTTTGAAATAAAGCTTCAACTCTCAGAGCGTTTGCTGTCGTTGGGAGAGCTTTCCGCTACTATTACTGTGCTATGCGTTCTTCCAGAGGAGAACAAATGGATGAAGCCCCACCTGTGGCTTTCCTTGCCTTTGCTGTCAGAACTGCTCCACAATGGTGACATTCTCAGGGCTAAGTAAGGGAGGTCCTGCCGGCCTATTTTAGAGCTCAGTTCTGACAGAAGCTTACTGTTACATTATCGCACAACACGGTTACAATAGATGAAGTCACTTTCAAGAGAAGCCAGAGCCTGTACCCTGCCAGTACTTTGTTTAATGAGCCCAAGACAAAAATAACCACATCTAATGGGCAGGGAGGCTAAGAGAAGGACACAAAACAGTCTTTACAAAGTGCAACTCTGAAATACAACTTGAGTCACACTGCAAACTGAGCTTTAAATTCTCCTTTTGATTCAAATCGACTTGCTTTGCACAAAGGATTTACTTTCTTGACCGAATCCCAAATTTCTTCAAAAGAGGAAGAGCATTTTTCTGTCATACTTTTCCACCTCTGCGGCCTCTCTCATATAGTCTCATGGGGACTCCGCCCCAAACACTACAGTGGTGGTGAGGGCAGAGAGTTGAGGAAAGAGTGCTGTGCCTGTCAAGTTCACCCTGGCCCTTTGAGGAGTACAGTGAGGCAAGGACACAGGCCTAAACATAGGTCCTTTCTTTAAATTTGTACCTCTTGACATCTTAACTTGCTCCTGACAGCTCCTCATCAGACTTCATGCGTTAGCTTTGATTCTTTCAATCCACTGAAACTCCTTATTTTCTGATGCCACAGTGCTTCCCTAGATTGCCACAGCTCCATTCCTGGACTGGGTAGCTGCCATTACTGTAGCCTCACCCTATAACCGCCAGGTTTACTTTTACTGACACTCAGCTTGGGACTATTATTTAAGTGGAGAACTATGAATGAACAGTGCAACTCAAACCCAAACTTTACCTTGTTGCTTAGGGGCTTCCTCCTCCCCTGCCCTTGACATAGACTGCTTTTCGGTACTTACATTGCCCAGTATAGCTATATGTGTGCATTTCTCCAAGGAGGCATATGTTTCTTGATGTTAGGGAACAGGCCTCCTTAATTTTTTTCTTTTTTCCACAATGCTTTGTTTTAACATATAAGTAATAATAATAATAATAATAGTAATACTAGTTAACATTTAGTGAAATGCATGTGTTTCAGGCTCTGTGCTGCAAGGTTTTCACAGTGTTTATCTTAATCCTTTCAGGAATCCTGTGAAGTGGGCATTATTATTCATGTGTAATCCACGAAGATGCCAAATCTTCGAAGAGTCAGAAATTTGCCTAAATTTGCATAGTTCACATTTGTGAAAACAAGATTCTAAATCAGGGCTGTCTGACTTCTGAACTTCTTAATCACTGCGTAGAGCTTTGAGTGATTTGGTTGAATGACTAAATTAGAGTAAATTGCTAAAATATTAAGCCATATTCAATAACTGAAATAAAAGTATTACATATCCAATGTTTTTAAATATCAAAGCTATCATGGAAAAGACCTTTTTCTCTTCTTGTTAGGGATTTCCTCACACTTAGCCTTGGCATATAAACAGCCTCAAATTAAAGATGAAAATAAAATTAGGTTCCATCACCCAAGTTGGACAGAGAATGGAAAACGTAATACGAGAAATACATGGTGCCTTATACAGAGTAAACATTCACAGTCATCCAATGAAGGAGACTGAACTGACAAAGCAGCCAATCCATGAACACTGAAAATCAGCCTTTATAGTAGCTACTTTAGAATAATATACAGGAACTCTTACAAAATATTTGGAATTTTTTTTCTAGCAGAATATAAACCATTGCAAACATGCAAATGTACACAGAAAACAATCATGAAAATTCCTACAATGGAATCAAGCCTGATAGACATCTGAGAACCAATAGTCAAGTAGATCATCTGTTTATGCTGGAGATGTTAATTCTCCTGCACTGTCATTGTGAGGCTGAGTGAAAAATGGCTTGCGAGTATAAGTAACTCGACATATATTGATTTCTCCTGTGGGTACCTCCCTAATTTATTTATTGAAGAAACATCTTCCACTAATTAAACCTTTTTGAGGCTACTCTTTCTCTAAGGTCTTCAGTTCTTGTTAATAGCTCACAAACATTTGGAATTACATGCCATTTCCTAAGAAGTCCTCAGTTCCATTATAGAGAATAATGAAGAGTTACAATGTTTATGATAATTTTTGCCTTATCTCCAGAGAAATCTTTGTTTTATAAAACCAGATGCAAGATACTACTCAAGAAGAGTTTTATTTGGCTTATCATTTTGAAGGTACAAGAACTTTATACCCACCCTGGCACTGTGTGTCCTATCATAGCATGGTAGAGCAGCAGAAGAAGTAGCTGAGTGCAGAAGCTAGCTTTGCTCTGCACGCACGTGCTCTTTCAAGAATTAATTCACTCCTCGATACTACCATAAACCCCATACAAAACAACATCCCCTTGTCCAGCTACCTCCTACTAAGACCTACATCTTAAAGATCCAACTGCCTTTCAATACTGTCACAGCAGGGAACAACCTTCTATCACAGGAGGGCCATACTCAAACTATATTCAAATTATAAAAAGATATTTCCAAAGGCAGGCAATGGGTATGCTTCTCCCAGGTTCCATAATTCTCAGAGCTAAAAAGGGGATTGTAGATTCTAGTGACACTTAGAAGTCTGAACTTGACCTACAGATACATGAACTTGTCAAGATATGGTTCATGACTTTGAACTGTGACCATCCTTAGGGATCAAAGGAGGCCTAGACACTCAATCTCTAGATCTTCAATCCTCTCTCTAAACACTCTTTTCACCTTCTTACTGTGATAGAAGCCTGACTCTTCCTGATAGGGATGATGCTGTGGGATGTTCTCTATGCTGTGAATGTGTTGCTCTGATTGGTTGATAAATAAAACGCTGATTGGCCAGTAGCCAGGCAGGAAGTATACATGGAATAAGCAGACAAGGAGAATTCTGGGAAGGAAAAACAGAACTGAGGAAGAGGTCTGAGTGGGGAGATGCCAGCCCTCCATCCATGGAACAACATGTAATAGCACACAGGTAAAGCCACAAAAAAATGTGGTGACATATAGATTAACAGAAATGGGCTGAGTTTAAGTGTAGGAGCTAGTAAGTGGTAGGCCTGAGCTAATGGCCAAGCAGTTTTAGTTAACATAAGCTTCTGTGTGTTTACTAGGGTCTGAGCAGCTGTGGACTGGACAGGACACAGGAAAACTTCAGCTACAGGATGCCTGCTGCCAGTGTCTCTGTGGTAGTCACTGGGTTTCCTTGATATTTGGTTCTTTTTTTCCTCTATAATTTTTATATTTTGGGGCCTGGGATAAGTCGCTGTCTTGATCTTTCATTGCCCCTACAGATTACTCTGTTACTTGCCATGATCACCTTGTTACTAAATCCACTAGCCAGCTTTTTTCTTTTTATTTATTTTTCTCTCATACAATACATCCTGAGCATATCCTCCCCTCCCTCTACTCCTCTCAGTTCCCCACTTCTCTTCTTCCTAGATTCACCCCTCCTCTGTTTCCCTTCAAAATAGAACAGGCCTCCCAGGGATATCAACTGAACATGGGATAACAAGATGCAATAAGATTAGGTGCAAACTATCAAGGCTGGACAAGGCAACCCAGTAGGAGGAACAGGGTCCCACAAGCAGGCGAAAGAGTCACAGACACCCTCACTTGTTGTTCAGCTTTCTATGGGCCCACATTGGAACACTAAAATGTTGTTGGTTGTTTTTGTTCTTTGCTCTTCCGGGGGAGGGGGGGTCTGCTACCCAGCTCCCAAATAAAACACACATGAAGCCTTATTCTTAATTATAAATGCCTGACCTTAGCTTGGCTTGTTTCTTGCCAGCTTTTCTTAACCTAAATTAGCCCATCTACCTTTCACCATGGGTTTTTCCTTTTCTTTCTTCGGTATATCTTACTTTCACAATTACTCCATGGCTGGCTGTGTGGCTGTGTGGCTGGCCCCTTGCATCCTCTTCCTTCTCTCATTCCTTCCTTTTTTTCTTCTTCTCAGATTTCTCCTATTTATTATCTCTGTTTGCCAGCCCTGCCTATCCTTTCTCCTGCCTCGCTATTGGCCATTCAGCTCTTTATTAGACCAATCAGGTGTTTTAGACAGGCATAGTAACACAGCTTCACAGAGTTAAACAAATGGAACACAAAAGAATGTAATACAGCTTTGCATCATTAAACAAATGTTCTAGAGCATAAACAAATGTAACACATCTTAAAATAACATTCTACAACACTCACCCCCCCCCCCAATTAGGAGTCCTACAAGAACAACAAGCTAAACAACCACAGCTATTTGCAGAGGACCTAATGCAGACCCATGCCAGCTTAGTGACTGCAGCTTCAGTCTCTGTGAGCCCCTGTGAGCCCTGCTTAGCTGATTCTGTGTGCTGTGTTCTCCTGGTGTCCTTGACCCCTCTGGCTCCTACTATCTTTCCTCCCTCTCTTCCTCTGGGTTCTCTGAGCTCCAACTAATGTTTGGTTGTAGGTCTCTGCATCTGTTCCTATCAGCTGCCACAGGAAGTCTCTCAGATGATGACTGGGCTCCACTAGCCATTTTTGATTCTTATCTTATTATTAATATTTAACAAGATGTTTTTAAGCTTGTTCTCCTTTGACTTCTGGAATGCAGCCCTTTCCTGATTTTCTTCTATGTCAGTGGTTTTTCTTTCTTCATATTTCTGTTGGCTCCTCAGCAACTCCAGCAAATAACTATCAATACTATCCATGGGTCAGTTTCTTATTTAAGTCCATGAGATCTATCTTTTCTAGTCTCATGCATTTAAGTGCTATTGATATGTTGGTCCTCTGAGTTTAAATTCCTAGACACATAGTTAATTGCCTATTCAGCATTTCTAGTTGGAGGTATAGTAGAGAGCTTAAATTTAGTACATGCAAACTCAGCCTTCCATGACCCAAATCCACACCCTTTCTCAATAAATCAAGCCCTAAACCATCAAGCCGTCTTGGTTTCTCTTTTGTTTTTCACCCTCCTTATTCAACAAACCAGAAAAATCCTGTTGACTGTACTATCTGATACACCTAGAAAATATTTAAGTACCTGTATTGCTGTTATTATGGACCAGGTTACAGTTCTCAGGAAGATTACAATAAGCGTCTTCCGCCAGGTTCCATTTTGTGTATTCGTTGCCATTTCACTATATTTTTAGAGCAACAGTTTTAACAGTTTTTAAAATAACAATCAAAAGCATGTAACTCCTGTGTCTAAGCTTTGTTGTGTGTTTCTTCCTTAGTCCTGCAGTACTCTTCTATGGGTATCTTTGTCGCCTCTCAGTCATCATTCAAGACTCACCCCTCACAAAGAGACCAACCCTACCCTGGCATCCCTGGTTAACTCTTCAATGCTCTTCCCTGTTCCGGCAGTCTCACACACCCTACTTTTTTTTTATCACCTCTATTCCTTTCAGCATATGGTGAGGCACTTACACTTAACTTTCCTTTTGTTGTCTGTTGCTTGCTGGCATCTCCCCAGCTGACAGGAGAGTTTTGTAAGAACACAGCATGTTTGTTTGTTTAATTTAAACACTGCTTTAGACTTAGTTTCTATTATTTTATTTTATGTGTATGTGTGTGTCCCTGCGTGCAACTATATGTGTAACATGGGCACAGGAACCTGTAGAGGTCAGACGATGTCAGATCTTTTAGAACTGGAGTTACAGTTTTGGTAGGTTCCAGGAGTGTTCTGGGAACTGAATCTGGATCCTGTGCAAGAATGTATGTCTGCTTAACCACTGAGTCATTTTTACAGCCTCAAGAACAAATCCCTTGTCTCCCTTCTGATTTATCCAAGGAGCCCCAAAAGTGCTTGTTACATTATGTGCTTATAATAGTAATTGTTCAATAAAAGTTTGATTTGTATAGTGGTTTACAGGATGCATCATATATGAGGCAATTTATGCCCTTAAAGCTATCCTTTGCTATCAACTAGATAACAATTAACATTTCAGTTACGAGTATGAGGCCAGATAATTTTTGATACCTCTTGAATTACTGTATTACTACTACTACTATTATTATATTTGTACTGATCCTTTGCAAATTTCATATTATGCACCCCAATCCCTCCTTATCTGCCTTCTGCCCTTGTAACCTCCCACACAGAATAAAACAAAAATAATAAAAAATAAAAATGCAAATTACAGAAAAACAAACAAACCAACAAAAAACATCTTGCAATGAAGCTACAGTGTGTCACCCAGTCTACCCTTCTGTCCAAACAGCTTTGCTTGCAAATGTTCATTGCAGGGAGTTGTTGGTCTGCTTCAAGGAGTCTGCCTTCTACTACACTATCAATACTGGAGCCGCAGTCGGACTCCTCTCAGGCAGTCTGTTGTGGCCACCTATCATGGAGACCCTACAGCTCTGGTTCTGCAGGGCCAGTGCCTTCATGCACTCCAGCAGGTCATGGTTGGGGTAGATGTTGGGATGAGCCAACGCAAAGCCCTAGATCAGTGCCTGGGTGGCAGCTGAGTTGGTCAGTGTGTCCATTCTCCTGTTCCCATGCCACCAGGGCCAGCTCTCCCACACTGCCCAGGTAAAAGGTGGGGCCAGCTCTTCCATGTCCGCAGAGCTGGCTCACCCACACCTGTGCCACCAGGGCCAGCTAGTATATTGCCCTGGTGAGGTGCATGGGCACTCTCCTGAGTGCTGCAGCCAGCTAGTGGCAGGGCTATTATTACTATTACTATTATTTTACTTCATCTTGGTTACCTGATCAGTGTTCTTAAAGATTTTGCTTAAACTGTAGCCTAACACATTTGCTGGGTTGTCACTACTGTCTATTGATGATTGTGTACAAGCACCAAACATAGACCAGAGCCTGGGAGACCAGTTACTACACAAGAAGAATATGCCCGAGTCTCGACTTATAAAAGGCAAAAATCCTTTTTTTCCTTCAGCAGCCAAGTTCCATAGAGTCTTATCCCATCAGTTCTTTTTGACTCACAGCTGCTTGCATCTTGCAATTGGTTTGATGCATTCAGATCGGGGCTTTGATCTCAGTGTAACTCTGAGATGACACCTTGCAAGGTGACTAATATAATTTTATTAAGTTCGGATTTTGGTAATCTGCCAGGATTTACTCACTTGACTGAGACAGCAAAGGTCTATTCTGATCATGAAATTTAATACTGTGATGATCACTGATTGCAATTAAATGTGTTAATCATATTTTAGGTCCAGCTCTGTGGTTGGTGACCAACGGCAACCTTACAGTTAGTTGCCAAGCCTATCTTGGAAAAATTCCCTCATTAAAAAGTTCTAGCCTCCCTTCTCTAAGCTGTAGCCAGACCCTCCTTTGCCTTCCTTCAGGAAAGCATTAGTGCTCTATAAAGCTTGCTTACCCACTACCAAGAAGTATTGACCAGATCACGTATAGTCGCCCCATCTTTTGTTCTATTTTGTTTTTCGAGACAGGGTTTCTCTGTATAGCCCTGGCTGTCCTGGAGCAGCTCACTCTGTAGACCAGGTTGGCCTCAAACTCACAGAGATCCACCTGCCTCTGACTTCTGAGTGCCAGGATTAAAGGTGTGTACCACCATGCCTGGCTTAGTTTTCACATTCTTAAGAAATGTTATTCATGTTCTTGGCTAGCTGTTGATTTCTCAAATTCCTGTGGGTCATTGACTTAAATACCGTGGGGTCTTGCCCCACCGGGAACTTAGGTCACCTCTGAAGAGGTGGCCTGGAACAGAGGAAAGGTAAGTGCACTGCTCGGTGTTTCCCAGCCTCTTACCCAGAGACAATCAGACACAGCGGGGAGTCAAGTCAAGCAAGAACTCGTTTATTGTTAGGCAGTAAGCCTCTTTTATAGTAAAATCCTCAGAACCCTAGGAGGGACCAACCAATCATTTCAAAGGTCACCCTATACTCATTTTCTTGTTTATGAGCTGTTTATGCACTGACATCATCTCTTGACAAAGGTATCTTATCTCAGCATAAACAACTTGAGCTAACTTCCTCTCAGCACCACCTTTGTAGCTCAGCACCACCTTTGTAGCTCATGTAGCCCCACAAAATACAATTTGTTAGTAGTATTAAACTAGTAAAAAGCAAAGGTTTTTATTTCTGACCAGAGAGAACAGTTAGATTGATTCCAGTAATCAAAGAGATTATGATGAAAGTATTAAAGACCATTGTGATTGTTAATAGTTGGCGGAAGGAGTGTGCAAAGGCCTGTGTACATATGTGAGTGGTCTCACTACTCTACAGGCCACAGTTTTTTCTGGTCTTAGTGGACTCTCAATACCCAAAGAGAATTGTGTTCAAGGGCATTTTGCAGATCAAGAGATTACAACTCAGAGTGTTCAAGTAAGTCTCTTAAGGTTCCCTCAGCTGGAGAAAGGCGAGCCAGGATCTGAAGCCACATCTCCAGATGACCTCAAAGCTCTTGGCTCAGATTTATTGAGCTCATGTTTTTAGAATCTCATCCAACTAAAATGTAGCCACATAAAACTCAGTGAAACAAACAAACCAAAGTACAAATGGAAAGGAGACTGCAGATAAGACCAATGAAAAACATGACTGGGAATATCCTGAGCCAATAAAGATAATGCTATGGGGGTCAGGAAGATGAGCAATTAGCAATTAGGAAAATAACTTAGTTGGTGAAGTCAAAATGAATGGGTATGCTGGTAAGACCATGTAGGCAAGAACACATTTTGACCATCTATCTGCTTTGACCAGCTCCTTGTGCAGAATGATGACTAAATTTATCTTCCATATTTGTTTCAGTTATATCTTTGGTGACAAAATACAATGTGAAAAAAAAAAACCAAACAGGACAACAAGAAATAAACAAAAGGCATGTTCTTTTGAAGGTGGTTATCTTTCTCCCAGGAGACTTCATTGTTGGGATTTTCATTACCAGGGCCAAAGATCAAGACATGACCACCAGTGTCCCAAATTCCTTTTCCTTTGTTAAAAAGTGGCATAGCTCTCCCCTGGGAGACTCATGACATACAAGTGAATTTAAATCACTGTCTATTCAGTCTTGTCCATCATCATTTCTCAACTAACTTTCCTATGCATTTTGTTTCTATGACTGTCTCCCAATGAAAACAGAAACACAGCTCCAGATTGCTTGTGTGAACCTGACATACTCAGTGACTTAGGAGAATTCAGTGTTTTCTCTATGTTTAATTTGATTATTTTTTATTGTTAGTGAAGGGTTGTAGATAAAGCACATGCTGTTCTGTAAGTCAGGATCCTACACCTCTCAGCTTCTGAGTTTCTGATCCCATAGTTATGATGCTTGCTGAGTCCCTGAAAGCATCTTGATTTCCAATCCTTATTTAAGATAAAATCAACAGTAATAAAATGTAATGATAGTTCAAGATGCCTTTAGGAATATGTACATCAATTGATCTTAATTTTAAATATACTTAATTTTAAATCTTACATCTTTATTCTAACATCATGTGCCAATACTCTTATTCATATACACCTGAAAAGTTCATTGATAACAGTATTTTTTTCTCTAAAATTGTTATGAATTTCACAGCATCCTTTCTGGGGAGAGATTTATCTTAGCAAATATACTTGGACATTAATTTATCATTGATAGTTTGGTGTTTTCAAATGTAAAATTAATTGTAATATTTTCAGTGCTGTATGGACCATGTCATCTTTGTGTGTGTAAAATTCAGCAACAACAACATAGGTGTTGCTGGGTAACTGTCAGTATTGACGGAATGCATATGAAGCATAAGCTATAACTCATTAAAGAGATTTGGCGGTTGAAACCGAAACTCAAGTGGTCAGTACTAGCACATACAGTTGTCTTTCCTGTCAGGCTCTCCTGTGATGGAAGGGATCCGATGGCCTCCTGAAGATCAGACCCTAGTGGCTACTTAGGAGGAAAATAGTTTGAACTTGAAAATAGAAATTGTGATAAAAAAATGTTGAAACAAAAGAAATCAGTTAGGTTTATTTATTGCAGACACATTTTGAATTGGAAAAGAGCACATAGTAGTCTTAACCCAAGGGAAATTTCTGTGTATAAATAATTATTACTCCTTTGATGCCTTTTAAAATTCATTTCTTGTTGTTTTCCTTCCTTAGTCAAATTACTAAGAAGTAGATTTGAATATTAACACAAAAGTCATATTTCATCATTTTAATAGATTTTGTATTATAAAATTGAAGGGTCTAGTTCTCCACATAGATCAATTTGTTTGTCCTTGAAAAGAATCTAAATTAATTCTAAGTACATCTAATACCGACACCAGAAGAAAAGTCTGACTAGTTATTAGCAAAGTCAGAAATAAGCAAGAACTGTTGTAATAAACTTCTGAAAACTATCAGACTTATTAAAACCTTTGTAGGAAAGAATATTTATACATTAGGTGGCAAAAACCCAGCAATGTATTCTTGAACAATAAGGGTACTGTCAGGGCAGAGTGTGGGTGGAGAGCAAGAGAGTACCCAAGTCTACCAAGACCCAAGTCAATGTTAATGTTTTCCACTGCCGTCTGCATTTACCGAGCTCAATACAACTCAAACAGCTACCATTTCTTTGGCTGTTACATAGGAAGTCTTACTTAGTTCAACGTTTTAGCAATACTTTAATACAGAGACCAATGTCTCTATTTTACCGATAAGTCAACTACAACTTTCTGACTTAAGAGAGTCACTTACCAACATCACTCTACAAAGCCAGCAGTCTAATACAAAGTCTTCCTTCTTGGGACTGAACTAGCTGTTTAACTGGGGAAATGAGCAAGTCCATAGAGTTGTATGAAAAAATGAACATGTACTGATTGGCTCTAATCTTTACAGTTTCACTATTATGTAGATAAAGTCAAATATTTATGTAAAATTTAAAGCCTTGTGCATCATGGGAATTTTCATCAAGAAGAAACTCAAGAATAACTAATTCGCCTCACTCAGTTATAAATGAGAAATTTAAAGGCAGCAGGCCAAGCACTTTTCACAGAAGGATAGTTGTGAATTTGGAATGGAGTTCTGGTGTTTCTACTGTTTTACAGGCATTGTGGAGGGCAAATGGGGGAAAAGGAGAACACGCTGAGAGAGCCTGAATCGATCACAGAGGGATCGGAGTATTGATAAGGTTAAGGAAACAGATTTCAAACTAGGTCCGTTTGATTGTGGTTGACCTTCAAAGGGCTAGTAACATTTCCAGCTTTCCCATGAGGCTTAGGAAAGAGAAATCACTAGAATATGGCCTCTTCCTTTGGCTGAGGAATCCAGAACTTTTTATATTTAGTTGTGTCCTGCAAGTGAAATGTACATTTTATTAGGCAAAGTGGGGAGGGAAACAGCTGTGGGTGAAAGAACTCGTTACCAGTTGCTTTTCCTTTTCCTTCTCTGTGAATCTTTCCACTGAATTATTTTAGGAGAAACTGTTTAAGCAAACAGACAGGCATCTGCAGCGTATTTAGCCATTTTCACATATCAAGTTTAACTTATTTTCCTGGAGAGAATGAGTGGCTATAAATACTTTTACCACTTGATCCTGTAACCTTAAATGAGGGCAAAACTCCCCTTGGCACTAACAAGAATTTTGCCTATGAATAGTTACGGAATTGAGTCCTGGACGATTAAGAGGCAATTTGATTCTTTCCCATGAGATAGAAAATCCTGCACAATTTTCAGATGGAATACACACACTAGCATCTTGTCCATATTCCTAATAATAACAAGAATGAAAGGGGAGAAAAGCCAGGAATTCTTGCAGGCTTTAGCAGACTTGCTTCAAAAGCCTGTCAGCTAAACAAATAAAGTGAAGGGCTGGGAGGGAGAGGCAGAAAATTAACTGCTGTGGGCTATATAGCTAATGAGTGGTCTGTTGCAAAGGAAGGTACAGTCATGGAACTGTATACATAGAATGGAAAAATTAACACTATCAAAAAGAGTTAGCCCGCACAAATTAGATTCTAATTTAATTCTGAAGTTTATTGCTTTCTGTAGGATCTGCCTCCAACCAGCTACTGAAGTTTCCCCCCACCTCTACACCTGCGCCCCCAAACAGATGAGTGAGATCAATCAAAAGATGGAAACTTTGAAGCATGGTTAGGCTGCTGGGTAAAGGCATGCAAAATATGTCTGAGACTTCATTAAAAAGTGCCTACATGGCACCTTGGGTAAAATCCACAGTAGCTTGGCATTGCCGCCTCATTAGTAGCAAAATGAAGTGGTCATTCCCTGAAGAGTGCCCCTGCTACACTCTGGCCATTCCCACGAGTGGCTTTCTCACATTCAGTGATTTAAAGACTAAGCAGCTATGGAAACTCTCAGCTCCAACTATGCCAGGGTCTACTTGCTTTAGGCAGTGTGGCTCAAACCCGGGCAATATGTCAATCCAAGACTCGCTTTCAGTCGACAGCCCTAATTATAGGTTCGCTACGAATAACTTCTTGCTCTTTTTCAAAAACTTGAAATTATCTGCAACTTATCTGAAAAAAAAAAAAGAAAAAGAAACAAACACAAAAACTGCTTTTCCAAAAAAATGCCCCTCTAGCTGTGTTTAGAGATGAGGACAGCCCACAGAATAAGACATTCTTGACAGAAATCTCTTATCCCTGTACCAGACACCATAGTCAGTTAAAAAATAGTAAGCTCTCAGGACTGGCAAGACTGGACTGTGCACTCTTGATAATTGCTCTTATCAGAAATGTAGAATTTGATGCTAATCCCCAAACTTCTGCATCAGAATATGCCTTTTAGCAAAATTTAACAAAAATGTCATGGGTGAAAACCCAGGAAAGTTTGAGGTCTGCTCTTGGTGAATGTTCACAATGGAGGACAGCAGCAAAGTGGTAATAAAAACTTGTATAAATTTCACTCTATTTGAACATTTACCCTTAAGCCCCCTCCTTGTCATTATGGTCCTAGGTAGGTAATGATGAAGTTTCAAAATTACTCTAAGCAAAGAGTGTAGACACTGTGAGACCCTGCACTACAGAAAGTAGTGCAAAGTTATCTTAGTTACAATCCTGATAGCTCTATCATGAAATAATTTGAAACACATCTATTCATGAAATATTTGATGTTGGACATGGACAACATGCTATAAATAAGCATGCTTGTGGTTGTTTGTTGCCTAAAAGTAAGCCTTTAGAAAATACAGTTTATCCTGAAAAAGACAGAGTGGGCCTAGACAAAGATGCCTCAGTTTATACCATTGATTTTGCATAAAATCTTCTCACAATAAGCACTGAGCTCTCAAGGACAAATTCAAAATCAGGACTGTGTTAGTGCAGGGGGATTAGCAGATTATATGCTGCTGAAGGATGTGCATTTATTTCCTGAAGATATTATTAATAGTTATATATTTATAATAATTTCTTCCCTTGTATATATGTCTGTTGTGATTTTATAAAAAGTATAATAAAATTATCAGGGTAGGTGAAATGCCTAAGAAGACAGTCATTACTAAAAGCCATGCATAGACAAGTTAGATGGGCCAACTACATTATTTGGTTGTCATTCAGAAATTTATATTTCCCCAAACAGACCAATTCTTGGCTTTTTTTAGCCTCAGTTGCTATTTCATAGTAATCCTATGATTTATGTTTTTTTTTTTAAATCCAGAGTTTTCCAAATGGAAAAAAATACAATTTCTAAGAAACAATAAAAGATTTATGTTTAATTAAATATGTAAAATCAACCACTGGACAAAAAATTATGTGATTTCCTGCATGACTCCTTAGAACTTTCAGTATGTTAAAATGTGTGAATACCTAATGCTAGGAACATGAGTCATAACATCAGGCACAGTATCCTGTCCTAAGAGGAAAAGGCATATCGATTGTATTCTCTGTGGTTAGTACCTTGGGAAACATGTTCAGACAACTTAATCCGACTCCAGTTTCAGTACTGTTTAGATTGTCCTTCTTCTGAATGCCACATCATGTCCTTTAGAGTGAAGAGAGTGAAGTAGAATGTCTTTAGTCTGCACGACGTAAGTTTTTCACGAACCTAAGTTCTTCTGTATTAATTGTTGTTCTGTCTGTTGCTTGCCTCCCAGCTGGGCTATTGTACTCGGCTCTGTGAATCACACCTTGTACAGTCTTATGTGACACACCATTTAGAACTTTGCTGGAGACAGTGGACAATATCATCCTGAATGCTGAGCCAGCCAAAAATTAAGTCCTTCACGTTTTAATGATATTGAGTTGTTCTGTTATGCTAGAATCTGATGAGACAATCAGTTTACATTCACTCAAACTTCCCCTACATCAAATATACCTTTATTTCTATGAATGATTAATATAAATATTTCATGGATATAATTATTATGGTGACACTGAGATTTGAATGTTTCAAAAATTTAAAAAAACCTGTATTATCTATGCCAGATATTGTTCTTTCAAATCCCAGAAGCCAGTATGCAAAAAAAAGTCCAAATGCAGATTGACCATTAATTTGGTCCTATCTTATTTACGCCATCACCAATGAGGTTCTTAACAAAGCTCACCAATTGTCTGGTTTTGACCATGCAAGAAATGTTGAAACTGTTGACTTATAAAGTATCCAAACCCCTCAGAGGAGTGCCAGCACCTGCCCAGCTCCGTGGACTGTGTCTTCCTAGCATGCCGCCCTTACAAGCGCCGCTTCCGGGGTTTTCACTAAAGCACGCCGGTCACACGCTCGTGTTTAATGTGCAGCTATTTGCTGTTCCTCTTCATTTTTACCCAAATAATGACTGCCTACCTGAATTTAGGGTTTTTGCATAGATATTTGAAATTAAGAAAAAAACATACCATTCTAATTTTGGAAATTCCACTTAACATTTCAAGTGTGCAGTATGAGGTGGTAAATAGAGTTTGCTGCTTGTGTCTATAGCTGCAATATAGTCCATGTTACTCAGAATGCTGAGGCAGGAGGACCACTTGAGTCTAAGTGCTTGAAGCAATCCTGAGCAACACAGCTAAAAGTTGCCCAGACAACAGCAACACCTTCCTGTCTCCAAACAACAAGAAAAACCTCTTAGTGCTGTGCCTCCTGGTTGCCTGGTGATGAGACCATCAAGACACAAGCAACAGGTCTTAAGAAAATAGACAGACCTGTCACATTCCTAGAGAAAAATGTGACTTGCAATAGATTGTATTTTATTGTTATCTCGGAGTCTGCCACTATACAATCATAGATTCCTAGAGTCAAACTGATTTATTTAGGGAAGTATGGAAGTATCTCAGGACCTTAAATGGACAGATAAATGAGCAGGAAAAGCACATAACCATGTCTACCCAGAGGACAGAACTGAGGTTATTATGAACAACTGCCTCAGGGGATTTGGTTAAGTACCCACCCAAGGACAGGAAACAGACAAAATTATGTACCAATATTCTTTATTATGTTAATTTAATTATATTAGTTTATTTGAGTACATTTTTAAAAAATCTGTGTACGACAAAAAACAAGAAAAAGTCACCTTTCCCTACAGGATTTGTGTCCCTAGAGGTACGTTTTGTTCTTAGGCAGAAAGGTCGAAAAGAGTGGGAAACAGATTTCAAAGTCAAAGCCTGAAGACACCTATCAAGGTTTCAACTCCCATCCTGTCCTCTCCTGGACACCATTAGGAGACCCATCCAAATCGAATTCAGCTGCTATGTATTATGCATGACTGTGCTGTTCGCTGCACCGCATCCTCCACGCCATTCAGTTCACCTGAGATGAAATCAGGCCGAGGAGGTAAATTAAGTCTACCTTCAGAAGGCCAGACTGCTGACTCTTCTAAAAATTGATTTACTAGTTTATCTAATGTTTTAAAAACTCATTTTATTAAGTTGTAAATCATATCATTCAGTACCACTACATCAGAAGGCAAAATTAATGATAGAGATAAGGACATTAGAAAAAGCCACAGCATGGTTACATGACAACATGAAAAAAAATTGATGAATAGCAGCTTAGGAGCAGTGACCCAGGGTTCAGATTTAATTTGAATGGTGAAGGGCATCATCTTATAGAGCGGACTGGATAAGGGTAAGTTCATACTGGCACATGGTTTGATGTCATCATGGGTGATGCAGAACAAAGATACAGTGAGAAAATGGCATGTGGAATTTCCAAGACCAGAGAAATGAAAATTTGAGGTTAGCCCTGAAAAAAAAAAAGTTCATTATTTTTGCCAGATAAAAAAACAAGACACTGTTTAGTAATTCTTTAATGTAAAGTTGGTTTTCTTTCTTTCTTTCTTTCTCCTAGAAGTAACCTAATAGGAAGTAAATCTGATAGCAAGGATATGGGGTCATTTTAATTATAGAAATTAGGTGACAAGTTCACTGTCTAGAAATTTACTGTCAACGAAATGTTACCAGAAGGAAGAAAAGCCATTATAAAGACAGGAGGTCTTCATTGGGAATTGCAGTTCCTTTGAAATTGCAAATGCTTCCCACATTTCCTTACACCAGTGCTCAGGCATCTCAAGAAAGGAATGGCTTAAACAGAAGACAAAAGGATCTTTAACTTCATGTGATGGGAGAGTTGAGGAACAGAAGGCAGTGCATCTTAGTGAACCCTAAGATGGGAATGATGAAACCACCGCCACAGGTGGACTAGAGCGTATCATTAGTTCTCAGAACCATGCATTGATTCCATCCAGTCTAAGACAGCAACTTCCAGCCATGGTGTCCTTTGACCACTGGCTTGCCGTACCTGTGCTAGGAGAGGAGTGCTGCCGCCAACAGTGGATGGAGCACATGTCCCACCACTCCAGAGCCTGAAGCCAAAGCTCACAAAGGAAAGCCCCAGGCTGTAGCTGGTGACAGTTTGAAAGCCTTGTTTCTGGTGTCCCTGAGTCCAGGTGCATGGATGAAGACCATAGCACATAATTCTGCAAGTGAGAAAAATAACACAGGAAGAGAACTGTCCCTCTCTAACGACAGACCTAGGAAGTGAACTCTGGCTTTCTCTGTTTTAATAAGCCTGATCACAACACACGACAGCCAGCTGCCTTCTTCCCCTTTTAAAGAAGGAACAGTGTCTGTATTTCAAGAAAGGAGAATATCTCTTGTCATGGGGGAAGGTGAAGCAGTATAAATTTGTATTTTATTAGGTCACTAAACTAAAATTCCAAAGATATGAAAATCAGCAAAAACCAAACAAATCCTTAAAAGGGACATAATATTGAAATCATCGCAGTGTCTGAAACTGAACCAATCTACATGTCCAGCAATAAAGATGTAGAGATGCTAATCTTGAGACTTGTGTGTGTGTGTGTGAGTCAGGCCTCCTGCTTGATTTGAAATGAACACATTTAAAACCCAGTGCATGTGACTGTCTCCTGGTTTATGAGTGAGATTAAGGCAAGTGTACACTTGCCCAAGAAAAGTAGACCTCTCCAGAACTCTCCTTCTGACCATTGAAGAATCGCACTCACAGCATGAAATAATCAGGTCTCTGCTCATAAAATAACCACACTCTTACTTCTTTATTTCCTTAGAATTAAAAACTGATTTTTAATGATGAACGAGCATTTTTACCTTCAAAATGGAAATGCAGTTGATACGTCTTCTGTTTCTATGCACAATATATCCTGGCTCCTCGTGACCATTTCTGTCATTATGTGTGAGGTACTTAATACTACAGCACCTCTTTGTTTAGTACAAGACAAAGGACCATGCTCAAACCTTGCCACTGTCTCCAGAGGGGTAGGCAATGGAAAACATGCTTCAATCATTGCTTAACTCTTCTTCATTGCTAGGACTAGGACACACACTAGAAGCAGAAATGTGAAAAAGAAAACTAGAAGATGATACAGGGGTGTGGCATTAGGGGCTTCCACATGCAATTCTCATACTTGGGAGGCTAGGGCAGGCAGGAAGACGTAAGTTTCAAGTTAAAGTCACCTTGTCTCAAAAAAGAAAAAAAAAACTAATAGATGCTAAAAAAATTTTCAAATCACAATAAAGTATATATAAAAAGAATGCCTATCCAGGGACGGGGACCTGGGACAGATGGGACAGCTGCACTGACCTTGTACGTATTTTGACTTCTTTATTAAGATTTGTGCTCATTAAATACTTCCGAGATCTCATTATTTACAGGTTTGACTTAGAGAATGAACTCACATATCTGGGTAAATTTAAAGTTCTTATTTCATCTTTAAAAACTTAAAAAGTGATGAAACACAAAGTTAAAGCCTTTCATTCTCCCTTACTCATTCTCAACAAATATTTATTGCTACCTACCATGCAGAAACAGAAACAAGTGACTCTGAGCAGTAAATAAGAACCCACCACTTCAAGGGGCACAGAGAGACGCGAACTCAGAAACAGCAAGAACGCAGAGATAAGAGCAGTGGGACTACAGCTGCTCTCTCACCTGAAGACCAGTCACTGACTAGTTTATCACAGTAATGATGCTGATGATGCATATAGTGAGTTGTGAGGAAGATTTAAGAGAACTCACAGGACTTTGAGTTGTAGGAGCATGGATTGTTAACAGGAGCGGATCCACTAGTATGCCTTTGATTATAAAGAAGATGAACAAAAGCAATGAGTGCTTTTCATAGCTTTGTCAATAAAAAAAATAAATATTTAACAAAAAATACTCAATGAAGGAAAACTGCTTATTGATGCAAAATTTCTTCATTCTGCTTTTTTCTTCCTGTTAGGACACAGTGTTACTCTACAGTTAGTCTAGCTTGGAATATGTGATCACCCTACTTCAGTCAGTACATGGCTATCTTCTTTCTGTGTAAAAGACCTTCCTGATGGAGTGACAGGACGCTCTCTTAACTACTCTTTCAGCTACATATTTGCCTAAATAAGCACAAACTGATATGAGTTGTTTATAATTATTTGTCATAATTTGGCTCTATGAACAGGAAAGGTAATTGTTACATGCAGAAGACATGCTTCAGAAGGGATGCTGTTTGCACAGCAGCTGTTGCTCGCTCCTCATTCCTCAGTTTCCAGTTATCTCACGGACAGTCCACTTACAAAAGTGCCGGGCCACTCAGCATTCCTTCACAGGCTAGAAGATGCTAAGGGGAAATGCACAAGGTCAGAAGAACTTGGGCACCAGAATACAAGGCTGTATGCAAAGCTGCCCATTAGCACAGACAAAGGCCTTCAGTTCTCACCCTGCAGGACCAGGCAGCCCGAGTACCTTCAGCCCCTTCTCACATAATATGTTAGTGAATGAATTCTTAAAGACAAAGGACATCCCTGCAATCTTTAATAAAGGCAGGATTCTCAGTAAGTGTATGAAAGCAGGATAACGAATGAGTGAGCTTTTATAAAAAGAAATCTAAGTACCTTCAGTTGTTCTGAAATGCAGCATAAATAGTCTGTTTGGCTTTATGCTATGGTAAATGTTGTACTAAGTCCTACAAAGGAAATAAAAATGGCCTTGTTTTCTCATGGATGAACACCATTTTCCTAGTCATAACGCAGCAATACAGTGAATATAAGGGTCAAATAATCAGAGCCTGGGCTCCAGGACCAGCCACTCCTTCTGCCTTTCATCATTTGTTTTGTCCACAAAAGCATACTGTGCAATCCTCTTTCCCTCATTAAAATAATAATTCAGTTCGTTTACATATTGTTTATCTTATTTAAAAAATCCTGATATATAAGGATTTACCAAATTTATATTAAATAGAAAAGAGTAAATGTTTTTCTCTTGAATCTAATCTTTTATTAATCTGCATACATGTTATTCCAAATATATACATGTAGATCGCCACATATATATGTGCATAGAATGTATAAATGCATATATATTATACATGAATGATTTATTACAGAAATATCAGTGTTTCTAGATTACACTGCATACTTGATGAGCTGTCATTAGTGCAGAAACGATACATAGCTTTTCAACAAAAGAAAAGAATGAGGCTGCCAGAGTGTTGCAGTGGTTTAGGCTTTTTTTTTTTTCTTTCTTTCTTTTTTTTTTTTTTTCAGCATCCATCCCTGCCAATCTCTGCACTGCCAGTAGGGAAAACCATATCCATGGCAACCAACCGTACCATTCCAACCCACATCAATGACGCCTCCAATCTAAACTGTCAAATATTCTATGCACATCATGTAAAATAGGTCTCTTTCCCCTTATACCTCTGTGCATCTCGTTCCCGTGGCTACATGTTTATGCAAATGAGAATTGTCCTTTCTCTCTCAGGTTGATTGAACACTGAATTTGTTTTGCACCTTGGCAATGCAAAGCCATGCTGTCTTGCCACCTGGTCTTCCACATAATTGCAAAAAATTACATTATAATGATAACTGTCCCCAAATTAGCCTGATAACACCATCTACCTGCCTTGTGAGCGAAAGAAACAGTATGCAATAAAGAAGGATGTTAAAACAGAGTTGAGATAGGGGAATAATGTTTAATTGGCTCTCCAGAGTCTACTAATTTTCAGAATTGGAAACCTAGTGTTTGATTTGTTCTTTTTAGTCAGTGAGAAGAAAAAATATCCTTCATAAATCCTGAATGACAAATTTGCCCATCCTTTTTTGCATGTGGTTCCAGCATCCCTGGGAATCTAAAGTGTCATTTCCTCCCTGGAAGAAAGGAAGCACAGAACATGCTAGCCATGTACTCTAAATTTTCACTCAGAATCAGTTTCAGCCATAAATTTCTCCCAATTCCTATGCCTCTCTCATTCTTTTTCCCCAACCCACTCTAAATCTTCCATCAATACCTTTCCTTTAAAGTTAAGATAGAGAATTTTTACAAGATGACACATATTAAAATAAAATAAAGCTGGGAATCCAGAAAGCCCCAATATCCACTCCCTTCATCTACTGCTTCCTACCCTGTGACATGCAGGGATGATTCTCTGGTGGTACTGATAGTATTTAATTTCATTTTCAGAAAAAGTGCAAACATTTTCAAACGCCGAAAACAACTAGTTTTTTTCATTTAGTTAATTTCAATTATACTTTACAAAAATATGGTGATTTAAAGGAGTTTTTCATGTTAAATTTTTTTTCCAAAAAAGAAAATAATAGGAAGTATAAGAGTAGAACACAGTATTTTTCTCTAAAGTATAAGTGACAAAATAGAAAATTCTAGCCTCTATTATAATAAATACTGAATATATGTTTTATTTTTTTCATATTTACTACCTCTCCTCAAAAAAGTCAAATCCTTCAATATTGAAAAAAAGAAGAAAAAATATGAAATTTGACAAAATGTTTGCCTCAAACTTAACCCCTGATGTTTGTTTGCAAAGGACTGGAGTCACATTTGAAGAGATTCTGGAGAAATGAAGATCGGAAACATATCTAAGGTCCATGTCCAGTTAGTAGAGGATTTGCAAATGTATCCTGACCAAGATTTTCCATCACCCTTCTTCCCATCTCCCTTTGCAAACTCTGTCTATCACCCTGGGTTCAGCTGAGAACATACTTTCTTACTAATTCTTCCTGCCCAAAGAGGTATCAGAGTCCCAGCTTCCTGCTTGATCTCCTAGCCAGCTCAATACAGTTGGAGCATTCCATTAAATGTCATTTCCTGTTTGTACGACTTGCACTGACAATAAAGTAAACCTCAGGGCAGAGTGGAGGGAAAATCACAGCATATCATTCCTGTATGTTCTGTCCTTAAAAATAAATATTTTGCTCAGTTAAATTGAATACCAAGTCTTGATTGCTCTTGAATTTCAGGAGGAGACATTTAGATAGTGAACAACTAATAAATATGCCTGGGGTCATGGCAGACAAGAAATCACCTTTAGTTAAGTGTTCATTATATTCAAGAAATCACGTCAAGTAATTTACATAGAAAGTGGTGATCTTTTCCTTATTGAAATTTACTTTTAAGAAACAGATTATAATAAAAAAAAACAGTATTTGAAAGAGATGACATTCCAAGTAATCCTGCTTCATTGTTGTATACACACACACACACACACACACACACACACACACACACGCACACGCACACGCACACGCACACGCACACGCACAAATAAACACATGCACGTATACACAGGCATGCACATGTACTCAGGCACATACAAATGTTTGCTGAGTGCTGCTCCTGTCTCTTCAGGGAATTACTAGAGACTGATAGACTTAGTAATTGTGTGATGACCACAATCAAATAGAACAATACACACTTCACATATAGGTGACAGAAATAGTTGTGATACCAGTTATTACATTAACATTATCATCCAGTGCTCTTACCAAATGTAATGTAGAAAATATACACACTGGGTGATGGTGGTTCATGCCTTTAATCCCAGCACTCAGGAGGTGGAGACAGGCAGAACTCTGTGAGTCTGAGGCCAGCCTGGTCTACAGAGTCAGTTCCAGGACAGCCAGGGCTGCACAGAGAAACCCTGTCTTGAAAAAAAAGAAAGAGAGAGAGAGAGAGAGAGAGAGAGAGAGAGAGAGAGAGAGAGAGAGAGAGAGAGGAAAATATACAAATATTTTGAGAAAAAAATCACTGGATGTATGTTCTTAATAAAAATACTAAAAAGGCAAGGGCAGAGTTTAAATTAGATTTACTTAAGGAAGGCAAACAGGCAAACATTTAAGGACCCAAGTTTTTTGTTTGTTTGTTTCTGTTTTTTTATTAACTCAATGTTTTCCAAACTAAGTGTTTGTACAGCTGGATTCACTCTCCAATTTGGGGGCTGGTCCTCTAGATAGCTTTACTCTGGGCACAAGAAACTTGCTTTCAGAACTTAATGCTTTCAAGGGATCCTGTGTTGAATTTTTCTCTTTTACCTTTAACTTTGTTTCTTTTTTGCATAATACAAAATTGAGAGAAATAAAACATAACTTGCAAACATAAGGGCAGAAAATATTAGTACGAAGTCCACAAGTGGAGAAATAAGATACTTATGCTTATGTCCAGCAGTGGCCTCAATTGTCTTATCTCCTTTCAACAAAACATACTGTGTCTGTGATGTGTGGGTGAGTATTCGCATGCCAAGGCCATTTAGCTAGGAAGCAGCAGAGCTGGGACTCAAACCGGAAGGGAGGAGAATCTTGTAGTAACAGCTCCACAGTGCCTACCTTCCCATTTCTATCCCACACGTTCTTTCCTTTTGAATGTTTGTATTCTCGACATTTGATAATTCTCAACACTGATAATTAAATCAAACCTTGTGAAGTTATTCAAAATTGGAAGTATTACTGACTAGAATGCCAACAATGATGGAGATAACCCATGGTGTATTTTTACCTCAGTATATACACTGACTCGTTCAGCGAGTCGAATACTATTGCATACGTAGGAAGTGCCAGGCACTATTTTGAGTTCTGAGGCTCCAGCGGTGTTTCAGTTTGAATAGAACCTGTGTCCATGAGCTCATTTATTTAATGCTCCATCCTCCACTGATGGTGATATTCTGGAAGGTTTTGGAAACTTGAAGAGCTAGGACCTTGTCTTGTCCCTGGCTCCTGCCTGTCCTCCCTCTGCTTCTGTCTGATATGAGGCAATGGATCTCCTCTGTCATATGCTAGACCTTATGATGTTCCACTCAAGCTCGGGGGCCAAAGTGGCCATAATCTGGAGTCTCTGGAACCCTGAGCCCAGATGAATCTCTCCTCTCTTGTGTCGTTTACTTCAGGTGTTTTGTTATTATAACACAACAATAACTAAAATATTGATCAAAAGAGATTCCGTGTGCTCATGGTGCCCGGGTGTAATGGAAGTGATAAAAAGGTGGGACAGGAAGAGGTGGAGGAGGGGAAGAGGGTGTGGTCAGGGAGAGGGAAAGGAGAGAGGAGAAGACATGGGAGGAAGTGGAGAAAGAGAAATAAATAAGTAAATCAGATGGTGAGGAAGACCATGAAGAGAAACCACATCAGATAAAGGAAAGAGAGCTGCTTCTGACAGTAGGCCAGGTAGGTCTCTTAGATACATGGATGCCGGAGCCAAGACTTGAAATAGATGAGGAAGAAACTAAGAAACAGAAACTGGCAGGCTGTGTCCGATGACCCATCAAGAATGCTCAGTCCTAAATGGGATGGTTTCAATAAAGGCCCTCCCCTCAGGGCTCAGGGATCTGTGTGGATGAGAAGGCACAAAAGGTTGTAAGAGCCAGAGGGGATGGATTACCCCAGGAAGCAGTAGCTTCAGACACCACAGGACTGAGGCACACCTGAACTCACAGAGTCTGTGGCAGCAGACACAGGGCCTGCACAGGTTCAGATGGAGTCCCCAGTGCTGAGAGGGGGAAGTGGTCATGGCTCTCACCCCAGACTGAGAAGCTGTCTACAACTGATATGTGCTATCAAGGGAAATGTAAGTTTTCTCCAATTCGATCTCACTGGGTATATCCATCACACTTCAGGGCAGTCCCCATGCCAACCTAAACAAACTTGATGGCATTTGGAGATTTTTGTTGTTGTTGTTTCATCTTGCTTCAAACATTTTATTTATTTATTTATTTATTCATTCATTCGTTCATTCATTTTATGTGGGTTCTCCAATTGCAATTTGCCACTGCCCACTGGTCCCAGGATGCAGAGGAGCTGGGGAGCAGGGTCTCCGGTGGCGGTGAGGACAGAGGGTATGAACGACCCAGGAGACTGTTCCAGACGACAGCTCATTAACTGAAATGGTGGGGCTAGCACACACAGCTAGATGGGGTGGGGTCAGGGAGGATGCCCTGCAGCAGGGACGGGGCTCTCTGAAGCCTCTCAGTCAGATCAGCAGACTGCTGGTCGCATGGTTTATGAGAAGCTAGTTCCATGGAGCCTTTGTCTTTATGGAGTTGAGTAGGCTCGAGCAGAATTTGGGGAGGGGGTGGCACCAGTCCTGTCATACTCTCTGAGAGATGTCCAGGGTATGGGCAATGCTCTACTGTCCCTCAGCTGACTTGGGAACCTGCTGCAGGCTGCAGAAACGTGTGATGGAATCTAGCTACTATGACAAAAGCTACTACTTGGAAAGGTCAAGGACCTTCCTGAAGGTCAAGCCATGGCTTAAGAAATCTTGGTGATATTTTTAGCTTTTGTATCTATACGTGATTCCAAGAACTCCTAACAGTGTGTTTATCTAAAATACATATCAAGCATCCAAGGTCAAAAGATCTCCTGCACTAAGGCAACACCCTATGGGAAACAATGCCTGTCTCTTAGGTCAGGCAGATAGCTTTATTTCTTGTGCAATTTAAGCTGAGACCCTCCTTTCTTATACAGCCTTAGTGGTATTTATACTAATAGTATAGACTTCTTACCTAACCACTTCTAGAAATGTAGAGCACATAAATCTCCCTTTTTTGATATACTAACTGATCATTAGCTCTCAGTTGACCTCCTCCTTTACCACTCCCCTTTTGGGTTCTGAAAGAAAGCCTGATGGTCACTGCCTGAGGAAAATTCATATCTGCCTTTATGACCCTGTAAGAATTCAAGCCTAGTGACTTTGCTCTGCCAGAGGATTGCTATTGCTTGGGGTTTATAACTGAATACCTCAGAGACTTTGAGAGAACTGAGAGGTATAAGGAGACTTAGAGGAGGATTTTGACTAGAGAACTTGAGGATGAGATGGAAGATGAGGAAGAGCCAGATGGGGAAAGGAGCTAGGCATGAGAACAGAACTGAAGCTGTGTAGATAGGATTTTATCCCAGAAGAATAAAGTAGATGGACTAAGAGCTCTGTGTACTTAGATTCTTTTCCTGAAAATTATTTGTGCCATTTGTAGCTTCTCTTCTGGGCCCCTGGGAAGAAGATTACTAAGGCTGGTCTTTAATAATTTTCGAGAGGAACCCACACCTCTCCCTTTGTTTTTTATAATGAGGCCATCTCATCAGGTGTGCCAGTATAGTCTTGGGGAATTGTTTGATATTGTACTAGACCATGGTTGGTGGTGACTTTGGCTATATTAGTAACTTTTTTTTTTGAGGAAACTGCACAAGGCATGGGGTGAGAAGAAGGAGGGCTCCAATGGCTGCAAACAGGGCCATCAAGGATAAAAGCCAGGCAATGAGGGGATTGGAGTACCAGGGGGCAGGGTCATTGAAGGTGTAATGGGACCTCAAATTGTTGTAGAGGTTGAGGAGGGTCTTAATATTTTGTTAAACCAGTCCTGATTCATTTACATAGAAACAACATTCCTCCCCCAGGATGACACAAGTCCCACCCTGTTCTGTCAAGAGGTCCAGGGCCCTTCTGTTTTGTAATACCATTCAGGCAAGGGTGGTCATTCGTCATTGGATGGCACCCAGGGTCTCTGTGGTGGTAGACATGGCTTGATCTAGTTTGTCCGTGAAGTCCCAAGCTAGGTGGTGGGTCTATACCAACACAGCTCCTGCTATTCCCCCTGCTTGGAGTGTGAGGGTGAGTCTCAGTCTGACCAGCAGATGGATGAAAATCTCTCTTGTTTGTCTTGTAGAGTTGTGGAGTAGAAGCATCACCTCATCTTCTTCCTATAGATATACCTGGGGAATAATTATAACCAGAACATAAAAATCTTTAAAGGTTGAGTTGGTGAAGGGGCTTATAGTCCCTCTGTACCAGAGGAACAGGGGAGGGTTGACACATCTGAGGCTGATAACAGTGATGTTCATCATACAATGGGTATGGGATGTTCCGTGGTCCCTACAAGGCATAGATGTAGAGGGCCCTCAAACAGGGAGACCCCCTGTAAGAGCTGATTAAAGAAGAGAACCAGGTCTGAGGAGGAACTGTGCAAGGTAGCATCAGCAGAGGACACAGAAAGGAGGCACAAAAGAAACATCAAGAGGCAATGGAGTGGGATATGAGGGCAGCAGGTCAGTGGCACACTGAATGTATTGTAGCCAGGACAGGGTGGACTGAGCATTTCTTCTCAGTTGTGTCTCCTGTTCAAGAACAGTTTTGTGGGTTAGCATGGACTGGGAGGCCCGCACCAGCTGTCGAAAGATAGAAACATCAGCAGAGGGATGTGCAGGGTAACTGCTGGGATATCGTTCTCCCATGTTCTCCATCTTTCATCCCAGGGGTCATCTAATACATTGGTGAGGCAGTTACTTAGGTTCTGAAATAGGATATTTCTGTGAGAGCTGAGCTCAATTTTATAGGACCAATAACAAGGGTAATGATCTTGATTTGTGAGGCAGCCCACTTCTCCTTTGCAGCCCTTGTCATTAGGAGAAGCAGAGAAAGGGGTCGGGGGACACAGAGGTGGAGTCAGGATAGACAGAAATAGAAATAGAGCTTTGGAATCCTTGGTTAAGGCAGTCTACTGACTGATCTGGTTCTTGCCATCATAGGTTTCCTGAACTGAAAAGTGCCAGTGGTGGGTAATAGGTTTTTCTGCTGACCTAGTATGCCAGATCAAGCTGAACTGAAAAAGTGAAAGAACAGGTATATTTGAGCAAAGCAACTCCTGGGTAAGCCCTCCAGCCCCAGAGATTGGGGCCAGAGAAGCCACACACCTGAACTGAAGCAGGGAGCTTATATAGCCTGTAGACGAGGGGTAATGACATGTCCTCCACAAGCTGGGTTTGTGCCCAAGTGTGGTCAAAAGCTGACCACCTGGGCTGGAGAGATGGCTCAGAGGTTAAGAGCACTGGCTGTTCTTCCTGAGGTCCTGAGTTCAATTCCCAGCAACCACATGATGGCTCACAACCATCAATAATGAGATCTGGTGCCCTCTTCTGGCCTGCAGGTGTACACGCAGGCAGAGCATTGTATAGATAATAAATAAATAAATCTTTAAAAAAAAAAAAAAAGCTGACCACCTTAGGTGGGGTCTTGGGCTACTAGCAACTTCAGGGGAAGAGCTACCACAGCCACCAAGAATGCAGAACTGGACTTTTTGGTGTCTTTTCTTTGTTGGAGATTCTCTGAGAGGGTAGGATTTGGAGACAGAAGAATGGTGTAAAACCAATTGCTAAACAGTCTTATTAATAGAAAACCCAGAGCCAGATACTGGGGTGAAAGCTGAAAGATCAGAGGAATAGAATAAGCCAGCCACAAGTTCTTACCCCTAGGAAATCCTCAGCCCAAGAGAGCTACTTCCTGTATACTCATGCCTATATACCCTTCTGTGCCCTGACGTCTTACTTCCTTTCTGTGCCCAGCTACATCACCTACTGTCTGTCTGTATAGACCTCCAGACCTCTATGGTTAACTGGTGCCAGAATTAAAGGCATGTGCCACCACTTCTGGTTCTGTTCCCAGTGTGGCCTTGAACTCACAGAGATCTGGATGAATCTCTGCCTCTGGAATGCTAGGACTAAAGGCATGTACTACTACTGCCTTACTTCTATGTTTAATATAGTGGCTGGCTTTTTCCTCTGATCCCCAGGCAAGTTTTATTTGTTAAAGCACAAATAAAATATTAAAACAGAATGGGGCATTGTGGATCAAGCAGGAGTGAGCTGGAGGTTCCAGCTGAACATCAGGTGTCAGGAAGAAAATTAGAGGGTTGAGCAGTGGCAGAATGGGCCTGTAGTATAACAAAAACTGCCATTAAAATAGCAGGAAGAGAGACTTGAGGAGGGCACATGTGTTGTGTGGTCACCACCACGTCATGAATGTCCTTCCAGGTGATCTTGCTCCTCAGTTGCAGGTGTCTCCTCCTTGGCTTTCCTGTCAAGTGATAGGCCAGTCATTTTCTTGGTGGGCGGGGAGGTGTCGGACATTTTGTGCGGGTATTCAAATAGGCCAAGGCTGATCCTGTGGGAACACACAAGCAGAACCCCTTCCCATTATGTGGAGGGGGGCAGGTTCCTTCTAGATCCCACCTAGGGGGGGTCTGCCATCTTACCAAGTGTGTGTGTGGGAGTCGATTGTGGTGTATGCCAATGAAGGATAATGGGGACATATTTGTGTTTTTATATACATTAAGAATGTTTAGTGTTGTTAGGGCCATTGCCAACTGAACATTAGGGGGTAAGAGGTTACCTTTTGCCTTTTCAGCTGGGTTTTGAGGTGTTGGTGTGCCTTTTAAATTTACTTTGTCCCTGGAGATTATAAGGGACTCCTATATGGTGAGTAACTTCCTATATAGAGCAGAAGGGCTTCAAAATGAGTGCTGGTGGAGGTGGGGCCGTTATCAGTCTTGATTTGTTGTGGCAGGCCCATAATGGCGAATGAGGAGAGCATGTGGGAAATAAGATTTCTCCAGTTTGGGCTATGGCTCATATGAAGTGGGATTGTCTATTGTAACAAAAACATATTTATTTATTTATTTATTTATTTATTTATTTATTTATTTATTTATTTATTTGGTTTTTTGAGACAGGGTTTCTCTGTGTAGCTTTGCGCCTTTCCTGGAGCTCACTTGGTAGCCCAGGCTGGCCTCGAACTCACAGAGATCCGCCTGGCCCTGCCTCCCGAGTGCTGGGATTAAAGGCGTGCGCCACCAACGCCTGGCACAAAAACATATTTTTGTCAGCCAAATTGTGGTACATGGGTGACATCAATCTGCCAGAGGACACTGACCTTGAGGCCTTGTGGGTTAACTCCCATTTGTTGTATCGCAGGGGTGGTAAATAGTGAGGCACGCAAGCTGCAAGTTTTTATGATCCAGTGTAGCTGATTAAATGGAATACGGAGGACTCGGGATTGTTATCCTCTAAGGTTAACATCATGGGTGTGTGAGTGAACATTCTTTGCTGGTTTAAAGGTGACTATAAAAATGCCCTTTGAGGCCTGGGAGAGCGGGCCCTGCATCATGCCAGGGCAGCATAATAGAGCCAAACCTGTTAGTGGAGGTGTGGGTGAGCCAGCCAGCCCTGAAAGTGTCGAGCATGGGAGAGATGTCCCCATCTCTCATCTGTCTGGTGGTGGCATGGGTGGGGAATGAGGCCCTTCCTGACCCTAATCAATGCCAGAGGAAGGTGCTAGAGCTGGTTCTGTGGTCCTAAGTGTGGGAAAGCCATCCCCAACCCCCACTGGCTGCAGCACTCGGAAGAGCGGGCCCTGCACCTCACCAGGGCAGCACAACAGAGCCAACCCTGTTAGTGTAGGTGTGGGTGAGCCAGCCCCGAAGTTGTAAGCATGGGAGTGTTGTCCCCATTTCACACCTGGGGACCAACCCTACAGCTGCCCAGGCCCAGACCTAAGATTATGGCTTGGTTTACCCCATCATCCACCCCATCTATGATCTGCTGGAGCAGGTGAAGGGATCTGACGTGTAGACCCAAAGCTGTAGGATCTCCACAACACAGGGCAACAACAGGATATCAAGGAGGAGCCCTAACGAGCGCCCAGCATTGATAGGGTAGTAGAAACCAGAGGCCTTGAACCAGACCAATGATTCTCTGCAATGGATTCTTGCAAGTAAAAATATATGGACAAAGGGGTTCACGACGTGACTCACTGTGTCACACTGCTTTTTAAGTTTTTCCCTTTTTAATTTTTTTTTGTCTTAAATTTTGTTTTATTTGGAGGGTACGCAGGGACAGAGGGTGAATGCGAAGGGGCAGGGAAATGAATGAGATCAAGATACATGATGTAAAAGACACATAGAATAAATAAATTAAAAAAAATCCTGTTGAGGCAACTTGATCAGCCAAGGAGTTTTCCTCAGATATAGGGCCAGGTAGAGGGGTATGAGATTGAACATGTTGGATAAAGAGAGGAGCAGTCCTCCCTTCTTTGATTAAACTGGAAACTCGTGAGTGGTGGGCCGGGGCACGGGATTCATCTAACAGGACAAAGGACCTGGTGAGCCAGGGGAGTAGGTTAACAATATGCATGTTGTCAAAAAATAAGTTGAAAGATCCATCTTCTTCCTTAAGGGCCATATATGGTAATGACCCCCCTGCAGGCTTCACAGCAGGCAGGGAAAAAAATGATCCACAAAGAGACAAGAATGAAACTCGGTTCAGCCCAATTTTATTGTAGCCAGTGCTGGACCAGGACTTCTAGAGTCTGGCCCAGATCATTTTACTTTAGCCATATTCAAGCACAGCACAGTTTTGAAAAAAGGAGATCAGGATGTTAGCTCCCAGTTAATTCTCTAGCACTGCCCATGCTCCCATGCTCCTTACCATGATGATTGTGGACTGAACCTCTGAAACTGTAAGCAAGCCCCCAATTAAATGCTTTCTCTTATAAGAGTTCCCTTGGTCTTGGTCATGGTGTCTCTTCACAGCAATAGAACAGCAACTAAGGCAGTCATTATAGGTATGGGATATGAATAAGCAACATATAAAAATAAGAAGCAGTATTTTATGAAAATAAGCTGTAAATTATGATAAAAACCTTTCACTTTACTAGTAATCACTAGTAATCACAAGACTATTATTTGTGCTCTCATCAAAGAGTTTAAGAGAGGCTAGAGAGATGATTTAGGGGTTAGTTAGGTAAGAGTGCTTACTGCTCTATCAGAAGAATGAAGTTCGGCTCTCAGTACCCATGTTGAGAACAAAATCCTTGTAACTCCACCTTCAAGCTATCTGACACTCTTTTCTGACATCAAAGGGGCACTTACACACACAGAAACACAACACATAAAGAAACAAATAGAGTTAAAGAAGAAAAATGCCCAGCATGGTTGAGACTAAACATTGTTTACAAGTAGCAGAAATGTTTCCCATTTATCATATGGATTCCTAAAGATGAAAATATGAATGAACATTGCAATATCATTTACAATATCTGAAAACCCAGGAATAAACATGAAACCACATATTCATGTGTCACAGAATGATTTTTCAGCCAATGATGTATCTGTTGCCTTTGCATCAGTTACATCAGCTAGTCATGTAGCTGTCTTAGTTTGTTAAGTATCCCTATGGCGATCACATGACAAAACTACCTAATGACTCTTTCTGAAAGAATATCTACACTGAACTGTGACTTGGGACCTACCCAGTCATAAAAATCATGGGTTTACTCTATTGGTCCCTGTCTCAGTATGCTAATGACATATAACTCAACGATGAAGGTAGTTATATAAAATGAAAACACAAATAATATCTACTCTGATCTTGCTTTAAAGATACATATATTTATTTCATTTATATCACTGGAAATAACCTAGAAATATACTCTATAAAATGGTGGTAGTAGTCATATTAGAAATATAGCCAATAGTGCTATATGTGGTAAGGGTATGAGAACTTTTTCTGTGTGTGTGTGTGTGTGTGTGTGTGTGTGTGTGTGTGTGTGTGTGCTTTCCACTTATCTACTAGTTTATATAAGCATGAATTAGTTGAGTATTTTAAAGTTAAAAAAAACTATACATATTTTAAAACATTATTTACAGAAATGGGATCCTATGTCAGAATTCCCTATGTCTTGTTTCTTTTTTCCTTTACAACACAATGTCTCCTCAAGCCCACAATACTCTGCATATATTTAAGTCTGGGCATACAGACACCTAGATACAGCTGGTTCGACTGTTGGAAGAAAACATTCACTGTGCCCCAGCTCAATGCCTAAGCTCAAATGAATAGTTTATTTAGTGTTTCTAAGTAAACGAAGTGGTATAAGTTGGTTTGGAAGGTGATTTTAGTTCCAAGTTCATTATCTTAATATATAAAAAAAAACAAGAATAAAAAGTTTTACTTATTTGAATTAGACATTTATTTGTTTTCAAAAGAACCCTGTGAGCATAGTTGGTTGCCTTTTTCTTTCTAATCACATGTTAGGAAAATGAAGTTCAGAGAACTTATGTGAATTTTCTAATGTGAAGATTTTAAACTCAGCAATCTCCGTTTCAAGCCTTGGGTTTCGTTTCATCTTGCCACACAGATTTTGTGTCTACTGTTGACAAGCAGAGCCTTAAAAAAAGTACTCAAGAACACTAAACCCAAATCTTTTGATTATAAAATCATTCATAAGAAATTATAAATAACCACTTAAATATTTCCCATCTTTTTTTCAATAAAGAAATAAGGCAGAGGGAAGCTGGGCCTGGTGGTACATGCCTGTAATCTTAGCAGCTGGGATTCTGAGGCAGCAGGATTGCAAGCTCAAACCCAGCATGGAGACTATATTTGAGATCCCATCTCCATTTGGAGAAAAATTTAGTTGACACTCCTGAAACAGTGGGCTTTTCTGAATTACTACTTGCTGACAAGATTCCTTTTCAATTACTCGTCAAACAAAACTAGAACAAATACACTGTGAAACCCAGTGAGTATATACATACACCCTGTATGGATAACAGATGATGTGCTAGAATGGAAACACTGGATTATGGAAAAATATATACGCTACCGCTCTGTAAAGTGTATTGCTTACCTGATTCAGCTTATATCCTTCAAGCTTAATAGAAATTGCCATTAGTACGTTTCTAATGATGTTATGCCTAATATTTGAAGCTAAAAAGATGGTAGAAAGTGTTCTATAATTTTAGTAGATTAAAGTTTTTGGCCAAATATTTAATAAGACATAATTTGGTCGAATGCTTTTCTAATTCTATTTGAGCTTCCTCGAGTGTTGACAGCTGAGCATTCAATGATGTCATTCTTCCTGTTCATCGTCATCCAAGTGTCTAATCAATTTGTTTCTGTGGTGAGTCATGCCCAATTTGTACCGGCTCAACTCACTGACTACATGTCGGTGCCAAGTGTGTTAATCTATACTTCCTCTGTGCAGCTTTGGCAGAAATAACAGATCAGCAAAGCATTTGTTCATTTGCCTTTCCTGTTTGAAACCTAACTGTTTCACTGTTTGGGTCAATGCCGAACAGCTTCTCTAGTAGGAAACATAGGTTTCATCACTATTTGAATCTGGCCCGGGCTCTTACCAGTGGCCATGCAATGCGAGGATGATCTTGGCTTCACATATGCCTTCCAGCCGTGAAGATGGGTCAAGAGCTTTCTGAAAGGCAAGTCAACTTTAGTGTGTTTAGTTTATTTTCTTCATGTTTATAAAAGTTCATTGATGTACAGACCATTGTTCTAGATACCAGGATTTAATCAGTTCTAAGCATTTGTTCTCAGTAAGTAAATATGATCTAGAAAAACTTAAAGCGGAAAGAAAAGGAACATTTAACACAGTAATATAACAAACGTCTATTAAAATCTAGTCTGTTACAAGTGAGTTTAAAATATATTTTTACATTTTTAAAATGTATCGTATTTTTCTTCCCCTTGGCCTTTAGGAATAAATATAGGAATCAAAATGTTTGGTTCAGAACAAACCTCACATATCATTCATTCAAGACCTTAAGGGTTTTTTTTTGTTTGCTTGTTTGGCTGGTTTTTTTTTTTTTTTTTTTTTTTTTTGTAAATCTAAAATGCCTTGTAACTCTCCACTATCCTCTCACAGAGTTAGCCATTTAATACTGGAGACATCAATTTCTGTCTCCTAAATTTGCCTACTGCCTTCCCTTACTTGAGGTAATAATAATTTGTATTTCTAGTTTTATCATTCCTTTATTATATATGTATATGTATACAATATGTATAAACTATATATACATATAATTCAATTTTCTATTTGAAAATTTTAGTTCCATATAATAAATATTACTTTGTATTGATAAATTTGAATGAGATATATTTTAATAATAGGTATTTTTACCTTGCAATAGAGAAATAGAGTTACTCTGTCAAATGATGTGAATAAGGCAGATACTCCATTTTACATTCTGAAAGAAATCAACATTTATAGTACTCTCATCCAATTTTATTGTTATCAACCAAAAAATTATAATTTGTTTTTATCAGCAATATGATTTCAACCAACCAATCAATTATTATTGGCATTTAATTATAGAATACCTGACATGCCATCTTTGATCTGGCAGTTTTCCCTTTAGTAGATACAAAGGTAAAGTATTTAGAGTGGAATGATGGCTAATAGGATAGTTGAAATTCTAAACAGACTACACTGTCAGTGATCCTTGTTTGCTGTCATTGAAGTTGTTCACAACTTGAAAACAGAAATCTGAAGCACAAAGACAAGTTGTGTTTTGGACACTGCAATTAACATTCCATCATAGTACATTGCTTTCAAACCAATTAAATGTAAAATAGGTCAACAACACTTTTGCTTCATGTTAATTTGGAATAAACTTTTAAATTCCTATAGGATTTACAGTCCAGGTTTACTATGGTATCAAACATACACGTGCATTTATTATTATTTTGAATTTTGTCATGGATAATGGTCTTTTTCCTTTATATAGTCTTGTTCTTTGGACATATGCCTCACAGTGTGTTGTTAGATTTAGAACTCTTGGTTAATACAGATATGCTGAGCTGTACTGTCAGAATTCGTACTTTTTCCAGTAGTGACATTTTCTTAATAATTCTCATATATCAAAGTTTTATTAACTAGTTTTGATATCTTCCTTTTTTTCTTTCTCTTTTTGATTTTTTGAGACAGGGTTTCTCTGTGTAACCTTGGCTGTCCTGAAACTTGCTCTGTAGACCAGGCTGGCCTGGAACTCACAGAGATCCACCTGCCTCTGCCTCCTGAGTGCTGGGATTAAAGGTGTGTGCCATCAGTACCAGGCTTGATATGGTATTTCCAACATCATCTTTTTCTTCTTCCCGTGTACAGTAATAATATTTGTTGTTTATGTAATATTTTGTGGAATACTGTACATTGCTATGCTGTGCCATTTATATAAATTTATACCACAATTTGCATACCCTAGAAACTTACTTGGCCATTGGAAACATAAACAATGAGAACACTTGTCAGGCACACAATCTACACCCATTCTCTTCTCTATTAGTATAACTATATAGATAATTGATGCTCAGGCTGATTTATCCCTACCTAAAACACACACACACACACACACACACACACACACACACACACACACATTTAAGTTTGAATAGAAAAGAATGGGTTTCATCATGGTTTCTTCATGCATATATGTGTCATTATACTTGGCTTTGGTGACTAGTATAAGTGATTTTACCTATCATAACTTCAATTTCCCAACCTCTTCTCTTATGATCCAATCTCTACCTCACTTGCCTAATAATTGCTCTGCTGGAATCATTCTGCCCACTTATATAAACAGTTACCAACCTTTGTAGTCATGTGGGAAAATAGATCTGTTGGGTGGGTCATTCATTATGCATATAAACATCCACAAATTTGTAAAACAAATTCACATTCTTGCTTTTGTCTTTTTTCCCCCTGACCTTCCTATGAAATACTGAGCTTTGCCTCAGTTTTGTTAAATAGAAGTATGACCCTCTAACATGTTCTTGTTTCTTCATCTGAAAAATTGCTTTCTTTGGTTATGGATCGATTTATCTCCACAGATTCATCAGGTAAGAGTCTCACACTTCTTCCGCAGCAACTGAACTCAGGCACACATTTACTTAGTAAAACAGGTGGTGTGCCGCACATCCTTCTTTACAGCCCCGGCAGCACATACATTTCTAGAAACACGGATTGGTTTTATGAGCACAAAAGATGGAAGATGAGCCCTTTAACACGCTCTTCTCAATGATAAGCCCACTTTGTACGGTAACGCATAATGCATTTTCTCAAGGACTTTTCTGTATTTTGCAAACAAAAACTGAGGGCATTTAGTAGATAAGGAATTCAACTCACAGAAAGCTGAAATAACCACCTTGTGGACAAATGGGCGGTCCTTAGGCAGTTTTGCTCAGAACCTTGACCTTTTAACCATCTTTTCTCTAATGCTACATAGAATTTTACAAACTCCAGCCAGAATGAAGGTTTTTCAGACATTTGATAATAAAATGTTACCTCTTCCTTGTCTTGATATACAAACTCCTGATTGTCAGGACTATGAAAGAGAATATCAAGGGAAGGAATTCAATTCCATTGAAATACCAGCTACAAACAGCACCACTGTAGAGCACTAAATTCTGAACCTTCAAATGGAATGCATAAAATAAATGATTAATTTTGGAAGTAGTTGTTTGCCTGTTAGAACAATTTTTTTTTCATTTGAAATCAATGTGTCTAGTGGTTATGTGATTGGGAAGTAATTTTAAAAGAAGAAAAAGTCATTTAATACCTAATATACTTGATGCTAATCATAATACTTTTTATTTATTTATTTATTTTTTTACTATATTTTGCATCTTCCATGGAAGGAAACATTTCATTCTGCAGGCTTTTGCACCAGAAACACTTCAAAAGCAGACATGGCATAGTCTCACAGTGAAGAAGATGACTCAGGAAAGTAAGGCAGAGAAAATGGGCTTCAAAACCAAGCTCCTAAGTCTGTTTCTACTTGATAAATGGCTCTTTTTCTAACAGCTTAAAGGGTACTCGATAGCTCCTGGGGTTCTCTGATTTGAGACAGAGTGCTTAGTCTCTTTCCTCCAGTGGTGTTCTGGAGGCTGACCACATCTCACTCCCATGCATTCTGTGCAAGAGAGATCTATTTTGATGTGGAATAAAATGATAGATAGGAAAGAAGTATAACCGAGAAGGGAAGACATGCACGGGCAGGCCAAGGGCACAGTCCAGGCAAAGAGCATGTTAGTTTGTAGAAAGTATTCTACTAGTCATCATAGTAAGAAGAAAAAGTACAATGAAATGACAAGAATAATTAAATAACACTTTGATACTTAACTAGGAATGCATGCTTTGATACCTACTTTCTGAAAGGAAGGATTTCTCAATGCCATTTGAATGTCACTATGTGATGCTGTGCTACAAACACACAGAAACTATAACTCGGTGCAGAAGGGCATGACAAAGGCTGAAAAAAAACTGAAGGTCTGCTCTGAAATTTAGCAAACAACGGGAGAGAAGCCTGGCTAAACAGGATGGTGAGCAAAATGAGTATTAGGATTTGAAACAATCTACATGCCATTCCAGCTGGAAACCTGGTCTCTTTAAACTGCTGCCTGGGCAGCTAGCTGTACAAGAAGTGTGACACCAAGTAGCAGAGAACTAAAACAGATCACTTTGAACTCTTTGCCTCAGGTCAGGATTTATATTGGAGAGGACAGTGGGAATGAACCCTGAAGCAGAAAGCAGTATTATTAGATCATTTTGTATGGTGAAAAAGATTTCTAAACTACTTCCATTCTGATTTTTTTCTCCCCTGGATTGCTATCCTTTGAGCTTTGATTTTCACCTTTTTGTCATTCTGCTGATAAACACCATCACAGTAAGTCAATATTTCTGATAAGAATGAGTAATAGTCTTTGCATATGATGGGAAAAGGACAGTTGAGACAGTGGGACAGTGGGAGAAAAAAAAAGACACACAATGACTGATGTTAAACAAACATAAAATACATGTTGAATATCTTCTTTTTGAGAGTCAAATATAGACTGGAGGAAAAGGTGAGTGAGCTCCCGGCTGGACAGCCCCACTCTCTAGGCCCTAGGCACCGGGGTGGGGGGCACAATCCATGCCCCTTCCCTACCCATCCAAGCCCCAGCAATTTGTCAGCAGCATCCTCCCCCTGCAACCATCCCCCATCCCCTGAGGCATCAGCAATCTCTGGAGGAACAGGCTCCATCTGTACCAGGAAGAGGCAGGTAGACCTCAGTGTAAGAATACATTCAACAATTTAAGAAGGAATGTGGCATCACCAGGACCTAGTGGTTCTATGACAGCAAGGCCTGAGGATCCCAATGCAGATGAAGCAGAAGAAAATAACTTTATGGAGATGATACAGGCCCTTAAAGAGGAAATGAAAAATTCCCTTAAAAAATAGAGGAAAAGGTAAACAAAAAACTGGAAAAAAACATTAAATCCCTTAAAGTCAAGAAAGCCAAGAAAAAACAGTCAAACAGGTGAAGGAAACAGTTCAAGACTTGAAAATTGAAATAAAGGCGATAAAGAAAACATAAGCTGAGGGAATACTGGAAATGGCAAATCTGAGTAAACAAACAGGAACTACAGATACAAGCATAACCAACAGAATACAAGAGTTGGAAGAGAGAATCTCAGGTGTTGAAGATATGATAGAGAAAATAGATTCTTTGGTTAAAGAAAATATTAAATTCAACAAATTCTTAACACAAAACATCAAGAAAATCTGGAACATGAAAAGACCAACCTAAGAATAATAGGGATAGAAGAAGGAGAAGAATTACAGCTCAAAGGCACAGAAAATATATTTCACAAAATGATCGAAGAAAACTTTTCCAAACTAAAGAAGGACATGCTTACAAAGGTACAAGAAGCTTACAGAACACCAAATAGACTGAACCTCCACCCCCCAAAGTCTCCTCACCACATAATAACCAAAACACTAAACATACAGAATAAAGAAAGAATATTAAGAGCTGCAAAGGAAAAAAGCCAAGAAACACATAAAGGCAGACTCATAAGGATAATACCTAATTTCTCAATGGAGACTCTGAAAGTCAAAAGGTCCTAGACAGACATTTTGCAGACACTAAGAGACCAGGGATGTCAACCCAGACTACTCTACCCAGCAAAGCTTTCAATCACCATAGGTGGAGAAAACAAGATATTCTATGACAAAACCAGATTTAAACAATACCTATCCACAAATCCAGCCCTATAGAAAGTACTAGAAGGAAAACTCCAACCCAAGGAAGTTAACTGAATCCATGAAAACATGAGCAACAGATAACCTCACAGCAGCAAATCCCAAAGAAGGGAAACACACACACTACCAACAACAACAACAAAACCAAAAAATAACAGGAATCATCAATCACTGGTCATTAATATCTCTTAATATCAATGGACTCGATTCACTTATAAAAGACACAGGCTAACAGAATGGGTTTGAAAACAGGATCCATCCTTCTGTTGCATACAAAATACACACTTCAACCTCAAAGACAGTCATTGCCTCAGAGTAAAGGGCTGGGAAAAGATTTTCTATTCAAATGAACCTAAGAAACAAGCCGGTGTAGCTATCTTAATATCTAACAAAATAGACTTCAAACTAAAATTAATCAAAAGGAAGAATGTTTCATATTCACCACAGGAAAAATTCATCAAGATGAAGTCTCAATTCTGAACATCTATGCCCCAAATACAAGGGTGCCCACATTTGTAAAAGAAACATTGCTAATCACACATCAAACCCCACACACTAATAGTGGAAGACTTCAACATCCAATTCTCACCACTAAACAGGTCTTCCAGAGAAAAACTTAACAGAGAAATAAGTGGTCTAACAGAAGTTATGACTCAAATGGACTTAACAGACATCTGTAAAACATTTCACAAAAAACACAAAAGACTATACATTCTTCTCAGCACTTCATGGAACCTCCTCTAGAGCTGACTCCATACTCAGTCATGAAGCAAACCTCAACAAATACAAAAAATTGGAATAACCTCCTGTATCTTATTGGATCACCATGGCCTAAAGTTAGAATTCAACAACAACACAAATTGCAGAAAGCCTACAAACTCATGGAAAGAACTGAATCACCACTGGGTCAAGGAAGAAATAAAGAAATTAAAGACTTCCTAGAATTCAATGTAAATGAATGTGCAATGTACCCAAACTTATGGGACACCATGAAAGCAGATCTAAGAGAAAAGTTCATAACAATAAGTTGCTGTGGGATGTTCTGTATGACAAATGTGTTGCTAATAAAACACTGATTGGCCAGTGGCTAGGCAGGAAGTATAGGTGGGACTAACAGAGAGAATAAAAAGAACAGGAAGGCGGAGGGAGTCACTGCCAGCCACCACCAGGACAAGCAGCATGTAAAGATGCTGGTAAGCCACGAGCCATGTGGCAAGGTATAGATTTATAGAAATGGATTAATTTAAGATATAAGGACAGTTAGCAAGAAGCCTGCCATGGCCATACAGTTTGTAAGCAATATAAGTCTCTGTGTTTACTTGGTTGGGTCTGAGCGGCTGTGGGACTGGCAGGTGAGAGAGATTTGTCCTGACCGTGGGCCAGGCAGGAAAACTCTAGCCATAATAAGTACTTATAAAGGATTTGGAGAAATCTCACACTAACGACTTAAGAGCACACCTGAAAGCTCTAGAACAAAAAGAAGCAAATTCACCCAGGAGGAGCAGGCAACAGGAAGTGATCAAATGGAGGGCTGTGTCGGGAAAAGGGGCTGGCTAAAGAAACCCACCCTGACCCTGGAGCCCAGAGTTAGGAAGGATGGCTCAGTTAAGACCAGTGAGAGAAACACAGTTTAGATCAGATCAAAGCCATGTCTGCCCCTGTCCAACTGACTTGTGAAGCCAACCAATCACAGAGCAGGACAGCAGAATCCTGGCCCTAGGGCCCAGGACCAGGGAAAGAAACACAGCCTGTGTTTGGGACCTGAGCCAGAGAAATGAACACTTTATCCCCAAACCCAGAACCCAGGAAATATGCCCTGACTCTGAAACTAGCACCAAAATAACACTCTTGGCACCTAGAATCAGAGTCAGTGAAAGAAATGTGCCCTGGCCTTAGAGGTAGTTTCAAAAAGCCAAGAAAGGCCAGTGAAAGAAACATAGTTTGGCCCTTGCCCACAAAACTGGCCAATCCCTGGGCAGAAAAAAACTAACCAAACACAATGGACTCCACCCCCTAGACATCCTATATAAACCACCCTGCCGGGTCAGTTGTGAGCTGTTCTCTCCACCCTGGTAGAGGCAGCTACTCTCCTGGACTCCTATTTCCCAAATAAACCTCTTTCTCAAAAGAGGTTTAGGTGAAGACCTTCATTCACTGGTGCACAGAAGAACCTTGCTGGGACATCCCATAGTGGATTGAGCAAGGGGGAGCTGAACTGAAGAACCTTGCTGGAACATCCCATAGTGCATTGAGCAAGGGGGAGCTGAACAGAAGAACCTTGCTAAGATGTCCCATAGTGGACTGAGCAAGAGAGAGCTGATAACACTGAGTTGGAGATTATGGCTCTCCAGGAGAGGAGCAGGATTGCTGTGTCCTGCGGGGAGACCATCCCCCATCACACCAGGTATATCCTGACTTTCCCAAAGTATCAGGATACCCTGACTTTCCCGAAGAGTCAGGATACCCTTCCTTGCTGAAGTAGTTCCAGGACTGACTCTCCCGAGAAGTCAGGAAAATTTCCTTTCCAAGGCTGGGCTCTTTCTTTGCAGTCCCAGCCACCAGAGCTGTGCTAAACAGCTCCAGGTGTCTGAGACACCTTCAGGGCAGAGCTCTTGTTCTGAGTAGCTGGAGGTGTCCAGAATACATCGCCCTTCAGGGTTGAACTGTCTCCTTGCAGTTTCAGCCATCAATTTACTAACAGGCTGAAATAAATAAAATAGAAACAAAGTTATATTGCTGGATACAAGATTAACTAAAAAAATTAGTAGCCCTCCCCTATGCAAATGATAAATGGGCTGAGAAAGAAATCAGAGAAGCAACACTCTTTACAATAGCCACAAATAAGATAATATATCTTGGGGGTAACTCTAATCAAACAAGTGAAAGACATATATGACAAGAATTTTAGGTTTTTGAAGAAAGAAATAGAAAAAAATATCAGAAAATGGAAAGATCTCCCACACTCTTGGATAGGTAGGATCAACATAGCAGAAATGACAATCTTACCAAAAGCAATCTACAGATTCAACGTAATCCCCGTCAAAATCCTAATATAATTCTTCGCAGACCTTGAAAGAACAATACTCAACTTTATATGGAAAAACAAAAAACCCAGGATAGCCAAAGCAATCCTGTATAATAAAGGGACTTCCAGAGGCATCACCATCCCTGATTTCAAGCTCTACTATAGAGCTACAGTAATAAAAATAGCTTGGTATTGGCATAAAAATAGACATATGGATCAATGGAACCAAACTGAAGACCCTGACATTAATTCCCACAGGTATGAACACCTGATTGTAGACAAAGAAGTCAAAACTGTACAATGGAAAAAAGAAAGCATCTTCAACAAATGGTGCTGGCATAACTGGATGCTAACATATAGAAAGAAAAGGGGAAATGATGGGTGATGTCGATCTGTATGCTGTGAATATGTGTTGCTCTGATTGGTTGATAAATAAAAAGCTGATTGGCCAGTAGCCAGGCAGGAAGTATAGGCGGGATAAAGAGACAAAGAGAATTCTGGGAAGAGGAAGGGCTGAGTCAGGAGACACCAGCCCACCGTCCAGGGAGCAGCATGTAATAGCACACAGGTAAAGTCATGGAACACATGGCAACATAGAGATGAACAGAAATGGGCTGAGTTTAAGTACAAGAGCTAGTCAGTGGTGGGCCTGAGCTAATGGCTGAGCAGTTATAATTAATATAAGCCTCTGTGTGTTTACTTGGGGGACTCAAGTGGGAGAGATTTGTTCCAACTACCAGCAGGCTGGGGCACAGGAAATCTTCTGGCTACAATTGGTGCCAAAACATGGGGCAAGAGTTTCCACCTAAACCTGAGAAAGCTTTAAAAATAAAAAGATTCTAAAGTGGAGCTAAAGACAGCTTCCTAGTTGTGTCTCTCAGGCAAGCCATGAACTACAGTATGGCAGGTTCTCAGCAGTGTGTGGGCTTAAGGCAGCATGGAGGATTTCTGCTGTGGTACACAGTGGCATCTCCAAGCTGCACAGTGCCTTGCATTGTGACCGATTTAGCTTTTGTTAGTACAGGAAAGAAAAAAAAGAGGTTTCTGGGCTACATGCTGCCTTGATAGAAGCATAGATCCACTGCTTCTGAGAGTTGGTGGTACACATGGCCCAGAGCTGGAGGTGAGTTACCTCCGTCATATTGGAAAGCTGAGGTGGGTGGAGCCAGCAGCCAAAGCTGCCGTTTCAGTTCTAGTAATGCTTCAGTTTAAAGCAATAGATGCACAATAAGGCAGATTCAGATGGAACAAGACTGTAAATAGTTTACAATGTGTGTAAAAATGTATGTAGGCTTGGAAGAGAGATGAAAATAAATATAGACAGTTATATAAAGAAATAGTTTTAAAAAATAAAGTCTTTAAAGAGACAATAGGGTAGTATAAAAAATAAGCCACATAAAGATGGATATTACACAGAGAATCTGGATTGTGTTGTCTTTAGGATTTTTAACTGCAGGGAGACATTTGATTGTAAAAGCTACTGAGTTAAATCAATATGTATATTTTAAAGGTATCTTGATTTCAAAATTTGTGTCTTTGGAAAAGAGATTCTGCTTTTGTTTCCACAGAAGATGAGAACCTGTGGATTGCTTCCAGGCTAATACGGTTTGACCAGCCAAGACTCCCTGAAAGGTCTCTGATGATACCTTGGCCCAGATCATCCAACATCCAAAATCAGCTTCAAGGCAACTGGCTCAGAGAATACAGCCTCACAGACTACTCCTGTCAGGACTTGACCATAATCCTAAAATTTTCTTTGTGTCTCCATAAGATTACCAGCACCCTCTATCAGCAGGAAGTAGCCTAAAAAAACTACACTCACATTCCCCAAAAATGGATTATGGATGTTTGCCTTTGTTTCGGTTGTGGGTTAGAAATTGTTATTGGCCATAGTCAATCTCTTTCTTAAAAAAAAAAAGAGGACATGATAGGATGAAAAGTAGATTATTGAATCTACTTTTAAAGAGCAACAACTTATTTGAAATGTTTTACATTGCTATGTAGTTTATTGATATAAATTTAAAGTTAATTTTGTTATATTGTATGTATATTTCTACTCTTGTTTAAGGTATTATGTTTGTGCAGCTCATTTAAATTGTAAAGGATAATTAAGAAATACAGATTAATAATTAGTCTTCTATGATAGTCAAACTTATAGTCATGCTAAGTTTTCTAGGTTTACATAGATATAATTCAATTAGGTAGGTAATCTCCAAACACTTCAAAGACCCACAGAATATGGCATTTAAAATGTTTTAAAAACTTAGACTTTCTGAACAATGAGATACTGTGCTTTGAAGCACCAATTTACTTCAAAGAGAAAAGATGGGCGTCGAAGATATTCCATATGGAGTTTATCTTCTTCTTGGCAAAAATAGCCATTTGGACAAGAAACTGTTCTTGCCTGGACTGCTTGACAAAATGTTGTATTGACTGGACATGCAGGACCCATAGGAAGGTGACCACTGAACTTTGCAAGGTGAGATGGTCCTTCAGGTCCTTCAGCTTTGTAGAAGAAACTGCTGGACATTCTACAGGACACAGAGAAAAGTGACTGAGAGACTTTAGGCCTATGGGCTAAAGATGGATGCCCCAATGATGCAGAAGAATTTAGGATGACTCTCCAGGCAAGCAGCTGTCTCTGCTAGTCTATATTTTTGAAAGTTGCTTACAATACATTTCTTGTTTACTTAGGTAATATTATATCCTTCTGAGGTCTTTGATGTAGTTGAAGACTGGATAGTTCTAATTATGGTTTTCCTTGGTTATGAAAAGAGATAAGGTAGATATGAAACCTTAGACTCACAAATATAGGATAGGTAGGATATCTTCTTTAATTTTGCTAAATACAAATAGACTAGATATTATAACTATAATTCTTGCTTGATAACTGTTTTGTTATTATGCAATTTTAATAGGTTAAAGTTAAAACCTTCCTTTTGTTTAGACAGAAAAGGGGAAGTGATGGGGGAATGTCTTTCTGTATGCTGGGAATATGTGTTGCACTGACCGGTTGATAAATAAAGCTGTTTGGCCTATGGCAAGGTAGCTTAGAGGCAGGTAGGAAATTCAGAGAGAGACAGGAAAAAGGCGAGGAGATGCCAGTTAGCTGTCCAAGAAGCAATATGTAATAGGACAGAGGTAAAGCCATGGAATATGTGGCGATACATAGATTCAAAGGTATGGGCTAATTTAAGATATAAGAGCTAGCAAAAAGCTTGAGCCATGCCATGAAGTTGTAATTAATATAAGCCTCCTTATGTTTACCTGGGGGACTCGAGTAGGAGAGATTTGTCCCAGCAGGCCAGGACACAGGGAATCTTCTGGCTACAGAGAGCAATGAAAGCGATACCTTGAGGGAGGCATTATGGGGTTAGGGAGAAACATGGTGCTAGGGAAAGTTCCAGGAACCCACAAGGATGACCCCAGCTAAGACTCCTAGCAATAGCAGAGAGGGTGTCTGAACTGGCTTTTTCCTGTAACCAGATTGGTAACTACTCTAATTGTCATCATAGAACCTTCATCCAATGGAAGCCAATGCAGAGATCTATAGCTAAGCACTTGGCCGAGTTCCTGAAGACAGGGAGGAGGGATTATATGAGCAAGGGGTGTTTAAGATCATGTTGGGGAAAACCACAGAGACAGCTGACCCAAGCTAGTGGGACCTCACAGACTCTGGTCTGACAGCTGGGGAACCTGCATGGGACCGAACTAAGCCCTCTGAATGTGGGTGACAGTTGTGTGGATTGATATGTTTGTGGGGCCCCTGGCAGTGGAACCAGGATTTATCCCTGATGCATGAACTGACTTTTGTTGGAGCCCATTCCCTATGGTGGGATATCTTGTTCAGCCTTGATGCATGGGGAGGGGGGCTTGGGTCTGCCTAAACTTGGTATGCCAGACTTTGTTGACTCCTCAAGGGAGGCCTTATGCTCTCTGAGGAGTGGATGGGGGATTGGAGGGAGAATGGGAGAAGGAGAGGGAGGGGGAACTGTAGTTGGTATGTAAAATGAAAAAAAAAATTAAATAAATTTTAAAAAAGGAGAAAAAAATGAGTCAAATATAGATTGAATTGTGTGGTAAATTTGTACAAATTTGTCATTAAGTTTATTTAGCTCTTAAGTGAAGGTGCATATTATATTCAAAGGACTATAAGCAGCTATTAAAATAATTACTGAAAAAAATTTATTAATCTTATCCATGGCTTGTTTTGTTCTTTGGAAATAATCATTGATAACAATTTGCTAATATTATCCATAGCTTGTTTTATTCTTTTACAATTATTAGGAACTCACTATATTACTATACCTCTAATGTTCTTCAATGGGTAGATGATTATTTCTCAATCAAAATCAAGAAATAAGACTTAAAAAAACATACAACCTATTGCTGCCCTCTTGGTGAAAGTTATCCTATTACAAAGACGCAGAAGCAACTAATCAATAAACCAATATGGGAAATCATTTAAATTTGTAAATTCATATTCTTTTGAAACTAAATATCTGGTGAATTTTCCATTTCTCTCTAATTGCATTTTATTAACTTAAGTATTAGAGAAGCATTCTTAGAATGTTTATGGACAGTGATACTGACATTCTATGAGGCTTAGCCTCCTACCAATTTTAGAGAAATTTCTTCTTGCAGTGGACAGTGATTAACATAGAGACCCCCAATTGGTCAAGGTTCAGAGAACAGAGACTGGGAAAAATTCAGTCTTAAATATGACATCTACGTCACATCCCCCTCCAACCAAGACTCAGAATTTTTTTTGGAAGAAGAGGAGGATTGAGTACAAAAGTCAGAGGTGGTAGATGACCACAGGAAATAGTGTTGCCTAGATACAGTAAGGCAGTTGACATGTGAACTCAGAGCAGTTGTGACAGCATGCACAAGCCCAAACCAGACAACATCCAAACATGGAGAGAAGTGAGTATTATGTCATACAGCTTCCCGAGGAACTACTGGCAACTGATACCTACTGGGAAAGAGAGAGTCAGTTTTCTTAGAGGATGTGGCCCTTGATAGACCTACAATGCTGCAGTGAAAGGTCACATATCCAAAAGAATGTGGACAGCACAAACTGGAGTTGGATTTTTTTTTTTAAGGACATGAAGTTGGGTAGGTAAAAGGGGATGGATCTACAAGAAGTTGAGAGAGGGGATGAGTTTGATTTAAATACATTGTACAGGACATTCAAACAAAAATAAAAATTCCACATTTTCTAGCTACTATAGCAAAAGAAATTTTCAACAAAAACTGAAATATATTCAGACTTCCATGTGACATCATCTCTAACATAGATAAATAGGAATATATTGAATAGGGACAAAGTAAGTTTTTTTTAAGTTATTTGCAAAGAAGTTGAATTGCTGTTGACTCAGAGAAAAATTATACTATTAAAGACAGATTTGGAACTAATGATAAAACTATGAAATTAACTGAATCCAATTATGAAATGTTGCATATAAGCATATCTATGTTAAGTGCAAAGATGATTAAAATTACAATGAGTTACATATAAATTCACAGTATAGGTCAAGAACAAGAATATGATTTATATATTCAGTCAGAAAGATTGAAAGAATTAAAATGTTTATTAACTATCTAAATTGAGCCTGGTATCATTAGGTTCTTACATGTTTATTAGTTTAATTCTCACAGATGAAACTATATTGACACTATTGTAAATACAACTGAAGTTCTAAGAAATCAAGCAGATTAAGATTATTTTTCATTAAGAGATTTTCTATTCATTTTACATACCAACCACAGATTCCCCTCTCCTCCCTCCTTCTGTTCTCCCAGCCTTCCCTCTCAACCTACCCCCCATTCCCACTTCCTGCAAGGCAAGGCCTCCCATGGGGAGTCAACAAAGCCTGGCACATTCAGTTGAGGCAGGTCCAAGCCCCTCCTCCTTGCACCAAGGCTGCACAAACTGTCCCACCATAGGCACTAGGCTCCAAAAGGATGGCTCATGCACCAGGGACAGGTCCCAATCCCACTGCCTGGGGGATCCCTAAACAGTTCAAGCTAAACAACTGTCTCGCTTATCCAGAAGGCCTAGTCCAGTCCCATGGGGGCTCCTCAGCTATTGGTCCACAGTTCATGCATTTCCACTGGTTTGGCTGGTCGTCTCTGTAAATTTTCCCATCATGATCTTGACATCCTTTGCTCGTAGAGTCCCTCCTCTCTCTCATTGATTGGACTCCTGGAGCTCAACATGGAGTCCAGCTGTGGATCTCTGCATCTGCTTTCATTAGCAGTGGATGAGGGCTCTATCATGACAGTTAGGGTATTCCACCATCTGATCACTGGAGTAGGCCAGTTTAGGCACCCTCTTGACTATTGATATTAGTTTAAGGTGGGGTCATCCTTGTAGATTCCAGGGAACTTCCCTAGCACTTTGTTTCTCTCTATTCCCATGTCTTCATTTATCATGGAATTTCTTTCCTTGCTCTCCCACTCTGTCCCTGTTTCAGCTTGAACCTCCTGTTCCCCTATGTTCTCATCCCCCATCCCTTGCCCTCTATTACTCCCTCACCCCCAGTTTGCTCATGTAGATCTCATCTATTTCTCCTCCGCTGGGCAATCCATGCCTCCTTCCTAGGGTCCTCCCTGCTAACTAGCCTCCCTGGAGCAGTGGGTTGCAATCTGGTTATCCTTTGCTTTATATCTAGTATCCACTTATGAGTGAGTACATACCATGTTTGTCCTTCTGAGTATGGGTTACCTTACTCAGGATGATATTTTCTAGTTCCATCCATTTGCCTGCAAATTTCATGATGTCATTGTTTTTCTCTGTTGAGTAGTACTCCATTGTGTATATGTACCACATTTTATTTATCCATTCTTCAGTTGAGGGGCATCTAGGTTGTTTTCAGGTTCTGGCTACTATGAATAATGCTGCTATGAACATAGTTGAGCATGTGTCCTTGTAGTATGATTGAGTATTCCTTGGGTATTTGTCCAAGAGTGGTATAGCTGGGTCTTGAGGAAGATTGATTCCCAATTTTCTGAGAAACCTTCATACTGATTTCCAAAGTGGCTGTACAAGTTTGCATTCCCACCAACAGTGAAGGAGTGTTCCCCTTGCTCTACATCCTCTCCAACATAAGCTGTCTTCAGTGTTTTTGATCTTAGCCATTCTGACAGGTGTAAGATAGTATCTCAGAGTAGTTTTGATTTGCATTTCCCTGATGGCTAAGGATGTTGAGCAATTCCTTAAATGTCTTTTGGCCATTTGAGATTCTTCTGTTGAAAATTCTTTGTTTAGCTATGTAGCCCATTTTTTAATTGGATTGTTAGGTATTTTGATGTCTAGTTTCTTGAGTTCTTTATATATTTTGGAGATCAGTCCTTTGTCAGATGTGGGGTTGGTGAAGACTTTTTTCATTCTGTAGGCTTATTGACCATGTCCTTTGACCTACAAAAGCTTCTCAGTTTCAAGAGGTCCCATTTATTAATTGTTTCTCTCAGTGTCTGTGCTACTGGTGTTATATTTAGGAAGTAGTCTCTTGTGCCAATGCAGTCAAGACTACTTCCTAATTTCTCTTCTAACAATAGTAAAAATAGCAATGTTACCAAAAGCAATATACAGATTCAATGCAATCCTGATCAAAATCCCAACACATTTTTTCACAGACTTGGAAAGAAAAATACTCAGCTTTATATGGAAAAACAAAACACCCAGGATAGCTAAAAGAATCCTGTAAAATAAAGCAACCTCTGGAGTCTTCATGATCCCTGATTTCAAGCTCTACTATAGAGCTATAGTAATAAAAACAGCTTGGTACTGGCATAGAAACTCACGTGGACCAATAGGATCAAATTGAAGACCCTGACATTAATCTGAACACCTATGAACACCTGATATTTTACAAAGAAGCCAAAATGGTACAATGGAAACAAGTAAGCATCTTCAACAAATGGTGCTGGCATAACTGGATGTCAACATGTAGAAGACTACAAATAGATCCATATCCATCACCATGCACAAAACTCAAGTCCAAGTGGATCAAAGACCTCACCATAAATCCAGTTACACAGATTAAGATTATTAAATTGATCCTCCCAGCTCCATGAGACCATGCTTCCAGTTTGTTTTATGAATAAGACATTCTTAGTTTGCTTGAATGTTGGACTCACCATCTTAGTAATTGCACTGTTTGAAGAAAGCTGACATTTGGAAAAGCATGGGTCTCTATTAAAAAAGCTTATAGTCAAAACACATATTATGTTTTTCCATTTGATGCTGGGTATGAACAGCAGTGTTGTACTTCTGCTTCCTCATCTATAGAATGGCACAGTTGTAGAGCTTGCTTCTAGGATTGTCATGATAGTTAAGTGGTTTCAAGATATACTGGCCACCTTGAAAAGGAACTGAGTTATTCACTATCACTACTGGCTACTAGTATATTTTAGTGATTTCACCATATCATATTACAGAAGGAAAGATGTAAATAAGATCCATATGCTGCTTGTTCCTGAAAACCAAAGTCTTAAAAAAGACAAAAATAAAAACAAAGATTATTACCCCAAGGGTAATAATAATAATAATAATGATAGAGGTATCACTGTAAGTAAGCTGGAAAGTCAGGCAAAGCATTTCAGTGCCTCCCTAGCACAAATAATCAAGATATCTGAAGGTTTTCAAATGATATAAGTCAGCTTTGAAATACAGTATAAAACATTTCATGTATGGAGGACTGATACAACAGTTATTTGATTCTGTCCAAAAGATTCTGGACTCACATGATTTTTCTATCATTTGTTACTTCAATGTCCTTCATTCCTAATCTGGATACAAGCAGCAACATTAGTCACACAGGAAAGAAGTTCCTTTGTGTGTGTGTACAAGAGCTCGTTGAAAAACAAAGTAATGCTGTGGGATGTTCTGTATGGCAAATGTGTTGCTAATAAAGCACTG